>JAHREE010000480.1:21315846-21341807 GCA_033628505.1 Tringa tobata
TGTCAAGTTGTTCATGCATGAGCATAAAAACATAGACATCACAAAAAGATCAGGAGTTGTGTTAGAGGTAAAGTTCTAGTGAAACAAGCAGTAAGGAGAAAGAACTGAGAACCTAATCCTATTTTATATCCTCTTTTCTCTGTCCCCAATGTATAAAATATGCCATGTGGATTTCTAGGCATTGTCAACATCATCTTCTGTCACCAGAGATAGCAGGAGCTACTTACACACAAAGACCCAAGGACTGGGAACACAACTCTGCATACAATATTCATATAATAATTCATAATAATATTCACATCTTCATATCAATATTGTTGTGTGCACACACCCATGCTCAGTGATCTGCCCCTGAAAATAGCACTCAAAATGAAGTCATTGTGAAGAAGATTAACCCAAGCACATGCCAGCTTGCAGTGATGTGAGGCCGCTCATGGCAGGATCTGTGCTGCAAGGCACTGTTTTTTTGGGGCAGTGAGCTCAGGGTGAGCTACCCTACACTGGAGCCCAGAGTTGCATTCTGCAACAGGAAATGTCCTTTTTTTTTTATTTGCAGGACTTTTGCTAGAGGAACTCCCACTTAATACTGTCAACTCCTAACACCAGGAATGCTTCTGTCAACAAGTATTTGAGGAAGGCACGTCTGAGTCCCCACAGGCACAGTTTCTGATGATGCTATTTCAGAAGATCCAGGGATATGGACAATATACAGAATATTATTTCAGGAATATCAACAGCACCAGAGCCAAAAGGTCTCCTGAAACCACTTGGAAGAAAATAAAGGCAATCACTCATTTTCTCTTAGTGCTCACACCTAGCTTATGTAATGTGTCCTGGTCACTATTATTTTTGCCTTCCCATCCTATCCCCTTAGCAGATGGTTCATCTTGTGTTAATTTGATTCATAAGATTTCTGGAATAGAGAATGTATCTCGCTGTGTTTGCAGTGTGTACATCTGGCATTTCCTAACTTTCAAGTGCTTCACTATGAACCTAAATAAATATAGCTTTTGTATAGCAACGTTTGTTATATATTTATATTGCTATATTTATACTAATAATGTATCATTAAAAATTGGGAAAAAGTAATTTGAGATGCAAAATGAAGAGGTGGATATGAAAAAATTATAGTGCTGTGAAATCTATAAAATTGCAACTTAGAAGATGACTGAATTAGGTGTTGCAGGGGTAGCTACATACAGTAGTTTTAATTTTCAAGTGTCTGACTTCGGAACTTGAATCTTGTTTCTTAACATGAAGTTTTTGCACGTTTGGGTGGGGTTTTTTTTATGTAACTCCAAAGGGTTTTTTTCCGTATATTGGAAAAGGATAAAAAACAAATTATGTGTAACTACAGGAACCTGCTGCCCTTGTGAGAAGGACTTGAACCCCAGGCACAGACGTAGAGGATGGGACTCAGCTCCAGACCCAGACATCTAAGTTTGGGTGTTGCTAGAATAGCTGTCTACACGAGAGACCCTTGCCTTTCCTGACACTGTAGTCAATGGATCTACAGGGCTTCCCTAAAACAGGCATGTCTGGTGCATTCACGGCTCTCCAGGTTCTACTGATTGGTAGTAACTGGCTCTCCAGTGACAGGAATAGGAGCTGAGACACCTACTCCACCTGCAGATACCTGTACTGCAGAACACTACATTTAAGTGCCTAAAAGTGGAGATGAAAAGGAGGGTGTGAATCTGTCCTCTAATCGTAGGCGTCTCGTGCTGTATTAAATACTCTAGAGAACCCCATTTACTCTCCAGCCACCTCTCCAGAAGACTGTTGGTCTCCTGCTTTTCCTTCAGTCCCACAGAAATTTGCAGGACAGAAAGGGACATCTGAAATAGCAGAAGACAGTTATGTTTGGACAACTGAACCAAGCCCCAGGCGTTCCCTCCAGGCTGGGGAACAGACACATTCGGGACTGCCGGGCTCAGTCTGCTCTGTACTTACTGTCTGGAGACAGGGGATCTCTGCAGCATGCGTGGGGAGTGAGGAGCTGAAGGGAGGAGTGGGAATACTGGTCTTTAACATGGTGCCTCAGAAGAGAAGATGCTCTGCTGCCGTGTACTGGCCTCAGAAAAATGTTTGCTTGTACAGGGAGAGGGGAGGCCGCTGGCCTGTTTCTCTTCTCATCACTGATGGCTTCAGCAGAGCTACTGGGACACCCCGAGAGGAGTGAGATGAGCAGTTTTGCTACAGCCAATGTCCCTCCTCAGAAAGCTGATGCAGGCAAGGAAGCAAGCTTTGCCCAAAGATGAAAAGTAAGTGTGATTTTTTGGGAATGATATACCAATTCACAATTAATCAGACAAAACCTTACAGGAACTCCACTTTTCCAACCAAAAGGCTTCACTGCTGCTGAAAATCCACCCCCCTCCAAAAGACTGAATATATGAAAGTTTCTTACGAAATGTCATGATGGTCTTTTGTAATGGAAAGCATCAAGGAGGCCCTTATCCGCTCCTCTTGAAGTGATCAGTAAGTGGTATAGGCTTTTAAGAGAGGATAATGAGGAGAGAGTTGCTTATCACAGACACGATGCCATTTAAATGGGTGCCTGACAGGCAAATCTTCTTGGAAGTTGTGAGTGCTGCTGTGCCAAGCCCCTGTGTTGGCTTGTGTGATGCTCACCGAGTCTGGAATGCAAAATCAGCTGCTCTGATGGAAGCTGCAACTCTGTGAGCTATTTTCAGAAGACATTAATGAGATTTTGCTTTGAGATTATCAGTACAAAATGGAAAGCCCAAGGAGGACAGAAGACACAATTGCTCTCTAGCAAAAATATGACCACATCTACATAAAACAGAAGTTCAGGTTTACCAAGAACTAAAAAATTGGTTAGAAATTAATTTAAATGGGGCATCACCTGACTTGATACAAATCTGGTCGCATGCTGAATTAGAAGTGTACTGGTTTTGTGTATGGACAGCCCTTCTCAGTCATGCTACAGGCGGGCTGTTTGGTATCCTGTCACTTGTCTTCCCGGCTGATGAACACTTTGTGTGGCATTCCCAAAATGTGCGCAGCTGACAGGTGCCCATTTCCATGACTGTGTCATCCAGAAACATATCCTGATACACAGTCATGCTTGTGTCCTGTTTTACTGTAGATGACACGCTCACCTAGTTATGTCCAGTCTAGAGGTGTGACTTTGGTGAGATGTCATGCCCTCTCTAATAGTGGCACACGTCACCACAGCAGCTGAAAGCCTCTGTGACTTGTTTAGAATGGGGGTGTTAGCAGACGGGTTTCAATTTCTCCTGGGGTGCTAGGACTTTGTCCTAGCTTCCTGCAACCAGAGGGTTTGTGTTTTCCCACACTGCTTCCAAACTGCCGTGTTTAAGAGCTGCTAATGATAGATTTTCATACCCTCATTGCTGGCCGTTTGTGTTATCAGGCTGTGTGGGAGCTGGAAGAGGCTCATGGTTCTGCAGCAGCGGTGGCAGAGCAACCCGTGGCAGAGGGCAGGTCCTCCGAGCTCCCTCAGCACCCCAGGTCCAAATAGCTTTGTTTTTCTTCATGTGTTAGCCTCTCTATGCTCAGAGCTGGAAAACAACTCCGAGGTGTCTGTGAAGTGGGCTGACCAGTGTGCCCTGGCTGGAATGATCCGTGAGTCTGTCTCTGCATGATGCTGAACTCCAGCTGGGGCTGAGGTCAAACAGTGAATGGTCCCATCAGGCACCGGGAGGAGGATCAATATCTCTGCTTGCATTAACTGCTCCAGTGAGCTCTTTCTCCAGGCTCAGCCAATGTCCAAATGTCCCAGTTCAGACTTTTATATAGTCTCATCTGTGATCACATCAGCTTTCCTGACAGACATTTTCCTGGTTTATATCCTGAAGCAATAGCCACTACACGTTTCTGCCCATGTTGTAATTAATTCATGTCTGACTCCTTGTGAAATCTCTGAGAAAGACCCTGATGTTGTCTCCATTTCTACTTCTCAGCTGCCACGTTTCAAGCTTTGGAAGATGAGGCCATGTTATAATGGAGCAACTTGTTATACTGCCTGCTAGCAAAAGGCCACTGTGACCCCTGAAGAAAATTATTGGAGTGCTATAAGAAAGTCAATAATCTTAGTCATAAAATACGAGTGGGTTAAAAATCCACAGTTCTATGCTTAAACATTGTGTTTTGGACAGAGCATAGAGCTGCCCATAGTGTGCTACTAAAATACAGTTAGGTAGAATATTATATACTAATGGAAAACCGTAATAGCAATAGCAGACGAGCTGTGGTATGGAACCAAATCAAACCGTGTATTTTATAACAGCTCAAATGCACCCTGACTCTAACTGATTACTAAATTACTGCTGTAGCTGCTGCATGGACATGCTGTGAATACACAAAGAGTCGTTATTACTGTTAGTCAACCCCTTTCCTCTGCAGAATGACAATTTTCCATTTTTCAGTCTCCAGTAGTCCTTCCTCTCTGTTCAGATGTGCTTAATTATTCAGACACATTTAATTATTTGTGTTACGGTAGCAGAATTCATACCCCAAGACTCAAGACAGTAACTGTCATACCAAGAAAAAAACAAGACGTCACTGAAGACATCCTCCTCTGAACAGGTTATCTCTTCCTTTTCCCATGGAAAACCCTTTTGATCAGTTTTATCTTCCCAGCAAGACACAAGCTTTTCTTTTCAAAGAATTGGTTTTTTTCTGTAGCTACTGGGTATAGTGTATAGCTATTTCTGTACCTTATTTGGTTCCTGTCCTTTACTTGCATTTCTCCTTACAAGCACAGAGGCACACTGTCTGCAATCAGTTCTCCACACTTTTACTCCTAAACTGTCACTATTCAACCAATATGAGGGTCTCTCACACCTTCCTCCCATAGTAATATATGTGAATATGCAGTATTATAGAATCATAGAATAGTTTGGGTTGGAAGGGACCTTTAAAGGTCATCTAGTTGACACCTCCTGCAATGAGCAGGGGCATCTTCAACTAGACCAGGTTGCTCAGAGGCCCAAACAACCTGATCTTGAATGTTCCCCGGGATGGGTCATCTGCCACCTCTCTGGGCAACCTGTTCCAGTGTTTTACCACCCTCATTGTAATATATTTCATACTTCTATCTAGTCTGAATCTTTCATCTTTTAGTTTAAAGCCATTACCCCTTATCCTATTACAACAGGCACTGATAAAAATTTGTCTCCATTTTCCTGTAGGCCCCCTTTAGGTACTGGAAGGCTGCAATAAGGTCTCCCTCGAGCCTTCTCTTCTCCAGGCTCAACAAGCCCCACTCTCTCAGCCTGTCTTCATAGCAGAGGTGCTTCAGCCCTATGATCATTTTTGCGGCCCTCCTCTGGACCTGTTCCAGCAGGGTTTCCTGATTTTGGGCTCCCATTCACAGCTGTCTTGAGTTTCTAAACACCATCTTTCCTTGCGTGTAGAGTGCCTCTTTCTGCAGCTGGCTCCTCTTTCACTTGCTGCTGCCTTAGTAGGAGCCTTGCTTGCTCACTTCCATTCCTTGCCCTTAGGATGCAGTGATCCTTCTTCGGACACATTTGTATACAACCACTTAAGTGGTACCAAACACATGACAATGCCTATACATGCACACACAAACCCACGTTCAGCTCCACCATCAGCATAGTCAGTGCTGTCCTCTCTGCTGAGTCCAATCTGCTCCAGCACAAGTTTGCACAGGCACACCCATACCCTGTTGTTATTACACAAGAAATTACCTCCCACGTAGCCAAGTCCCTATTGGGTCTTAATCTCCTTTTGCATGGGAGAGAGCTCACGTCTCTCTCCAGAGGCTGCATTTCAATATCGCTTTGTATCCACTAGGGCCTCACTGAATCCACCAACCTTGCCCACAAAAAGCCACATATGGAGTATTTCAAACCAGTACCACTCGACTGTTACAAGCTTTTCCTCTCCCCAGTCTCACCATTCTCAAACAACCTAAAGTCACCCCTCAGAGGAGAGAAGAAACACCTTTTCCAGCTATTGTGGCTTTTCTGGGACAAAAACTATTGTACAGCTCCCATTTTTTCCAGAAAAATAACTGACTTTTGGGTTCGTGCATGAATCAAGAGAAGGTTGGAGCGACGGCCATTTATCTTGCGATGGTCTGCCTCTCTGGCCTCCTCTTCAGGGACTAGGCCAGAAGAACCAGTTGATGGCTCTATATTGCTTCATAACTTACTACATTTGTGTTTTCTTCCTACTGCTCCTCTGGAAAAAGATGCTGCCTGAGGCAATGGAGGCTTTGTAGCATCCTGAATCATGCCTCACATGTGGCAGGGTGATCTCAAGGGCAATTGTTAGTTTAGGAGACAGTCTGAAAAGTCTCCTGGTCCTCTCTCCACACCAATATAAATATACTGGTCTCTTTTTTCCTAGATTCATTTGCAGCAGCTGTGCCATTTGTGTAGCATACGATGGTCACTGAGTCTCTCAGAATGTACCTGGTACTCCTGGAACAGAGTTACTGGCAGTGCACAGATCTGAGAGTTTGAGAAATCACGGGCATTTCTCAAGTTATTCTCTGTAGACTCACCAAAGCTGTCTGTAGAAGAGAAATATCCAGGGCAGAAACTTATTATGACCTTTTGTTATCTGAACATTGATCCTATCTGGCCATAAAGATGAGTGGCTGAGCATGCAACGCTCATCCATTTCCTTAAATCCTCACTATGGCTTTTGGAGTATGATTTTTTTTTTTTAGCTGGCTACAAATATTAGGACCCTATTGTCCCCGACTGCTGTAAATGTCGGGAAGGAGATCCTTCTGAATTCTCCACATAGCAACATTTGCTCTTCTCCAGAGTGTGAAAACACCACAGTCAGAAGAGGCATAATAATGACAATAAACCTACTCAATGAGCAAATACAGTTCCCTTAGTGGTGGTCCCCACAGTCCCCACAGCACAGGTACTGCTTTTTCTCACTGTTCCTGAGGGGGCAGGTCAGCACAAAATGGGTGAAGTGCAGCTCTCTGCCTATTTCCACCAGCATGCACACACACACACAATCCATGTCATGAGTCAGTGAAGACAGCCAGAGACCAAGCAACATCCATTCAGCCAGACCATGACTGACTCATATCTGATGACATAGAAACTCTTTGTCTGAGCCATACACATAGAGTTCAGCCAAAGCCTCAATGATTTTCAGTCATAAATCATTAAAAAAACAGGGTTTATTTTCCTTAGGCTAAAACTTGAAAAGACAACAAATTAGCATGAGCTCAGAAGACAGAAATGAAATGAGTTTTGAAAACAAGATTTGGAACAGGTTAATGTTAAAACCAAACTGTTTCCAGATGGGCAGAACCTCCAGGTAGCTTTAATGTAGCGGCTGGTGGGAAAACCACACCATGCAATGGTAAGAAAGGAAAGGGAGGTGACAAGGAAGAAAAAAGATGCACTAGTGAGTATAGAAGATGGTGCAAATATTTCTTTGGTTTCTAGACGTCTAGGGGGTCTCATATTTCTGTAGCAGCCACCATTAAGGCATATATACCTTTTGCCATTAACACAGTCTTCTGCACACTGAAAGAAATAGGTGTGCTTTTTGTACAGACTAAGAAACAAGAGCTAAAAATAGCCCATAAAGTCAAATAATTCTGAATGTTCAATAATTAAATTACACTTAGTACTTGCACAATACATTAATTTCCAAAGCAGAGCATGAACAGTAATTAATAGTCATCATAACAGTTGAAAGAGTGTATAAATACTATCCCTGGTTTATAAATATGAGAAAAAGGGGAGGAACAATAAGTGAAATGCCCAAGGTACTGAGGAGTTATTAGGAGAGGCAAGGCGAGAAAGTAGGTATCTGTAGACCTCACCCTCCACTGGTCAGCAAAATGGGTTGTTCTTCACACCACTGAAAGGCGAGCACAGGCTATCACTGGTGGTGAATGAGGGAGCATTACACACACCGCTGGCTGCTTTAAAAAGCTGCAGGAGTGGTAGGCAATGACACATGGGGTTCTTTGTCTCGCGGCCCCAGGTTCAGATAATAACAACCCCATACATCACCCTTCTGCAAAGGAAGTATGGTTCAGTTACCAGAAACTCAGGGTAGAACTGGAATCAATTAACTCCACATTAAAACTGGGACCAAAAAAATCTATGTTAAACATTAATACTGGGAAATAATTTAACTATTACACAACAGCAGAACACAGTACGAAAGGACTTTATACACATGGGCAAGTTTGTGCACATAAAGTAAAATCCATGCCCCGCTGAAGCCAGTAGGATAAAGATTTTACCTCTTTGGCTTTAATGAATTTAGTAATTTGTCCACAGGTTCTCAGTCTGAAGACTGTAGAGGACAACGTATGGTTCACCACTCTCATTATTGAACAGCAGGGACTGGGGAAAGATGGAGGAAGTTCATTTCCTAGGATAGGTTAGTAATAATAAAATATTTCCACCACCCTGTGAAGAGGTGACATGAGTGCTTCATTAGCCATCCCGGCTAATCCACATGTTTCTTCTTCAACACCATTCTCAGAACTGTTACAGCAATATTTACACTCTGCCAGAATTGCTTCCCTATTAGTAAAAAACGGTTATACAAGCAGACAGCACAGCAGCTAGATGTGACTCTGAGCTCCTCTTCTTCTTCATGTGCACTCCCAATATTTTGGTTTCAGAGGCTGGCTCGGGGGCATCTCTGGCAGATTTCTGCTCTCACGTGAACGTGCTGGGGGCTCCAACCACTGAAGCTGCGAGCTGTGCAGGCAGAGCCTGGCCGTAATTGGACTTTCTAATTTTACAGCTGCACTACATTACCACTAGTCAAATTCTGCAGGGCACTGAAATTGATCTCAGCAGTAAAATTGCACCCACGGACGCTGCCTGTATGACCCTGTTTAAATTGGAGCACTGCAGAAAAGACAAACTATTGTGATTGCTTTTATTCCGGTCCCTACAACAGATATTTTCCAGCCTGGGGTGTTGATAGGAGGGAGAAGAAGAATAATCCCTGACTGTCTTAGCTGTGTCAGCAGAAGCCTCTGGTGCAGATCCAGCTATACTGGCATGAGTTCCTGTTTGCTGGGACAGTTTGCCTTGCTCATAAAATACAGCTTGGCTTTCTTTAGGAGCGCAAAGAGCAGAAATGGTGATACAGCTACACACCCAAGCGCCAACTGTTTCGTTCAAATTGGTGTACCTGTATTATTACACAAGTAAAGTCCTTCTTGGACCAGCAGAGTTTACGACCGCCACACATGAGCTTTGAGAAACTGGAGCTACTGCGTTAATATGTGACCAGCTCCGGCTGTCGCTCACTCCCAGTGGCAAAGGTTATCACCACCTCAGCTATGTGAGGAGAAGGAAATGTCACTTGTCCCTTGGCTGCCCCAAATTACGGTCCACAGCATTTGCTGAAGGCCTTAACATGCAGGATTGTGAATGGGAGCAGATGCAGTTGGGGGGCACGTCCCCTTCTGCTGGCTCGTTACGAGGTCATAACTTTGATTGGAGGGACAGAGTGGGCAGCTGGAGGCAATAACATCTTAAACTGCTACAGCAAGGGTTACCATCTGGCAAGGCCCTTTCAAATGAAATGGTATAAATTGAAATGAGAAATATAAATGTTAATAAGGTATCAGCTGCTAAAGCCCCAAGAAATAGGGGGAATATACGGGATGTTCCCCTTACATGTCAGCCTTGTCCAGGATTTCTCTGCCTGAAACCAGGATCAAACCCTGAAGATTTCCCTTTTGACTCAGTCTCTAGCAAGAGGGGGATGATGTTTTTTGAGCTTTCATGTGCTTGATGGTAAGGAAGTCTGCATGCTGAGACCTTTCTGGTGCCCACACATGTGGGCAGGGTACAGGTGCTGAGACCTGTTCTGGCAGACACCTAAACATGCAAAGAACCTCCCTGCTGACTCTGACCCCTCTCTGGCTGGAAGGTGAGAGGGATGGAGCTAGAAGCAGAAGAGGCAAGAGGAAAACGGCCCCTGTTAGCCTTCAAGAAGAGGCAGTTTGTGTCTTTTCCCAAAACACCCTGGATCATACTCGGCGACCACTTGTGTTATTACTGACATATTTCAAGGAACAGAACCTTCTGCCACTTCCCAGATGAGACTCAGACTCCCTCTCGCTAGCTTTCCTGCTGAGCCCCTCGAGACCTGGGAGCTAAGCCCCATTAATGACTGCATAGGGGTCCCCTGTCAACAGGAAAGACAGAGGGTGCTTCGTGATCCTTGCCTGGCTCCCCTCCATGCTGAGGTTGGCATACTCTCATATCACGCAAACCCAGACCTTCTTAGGCTGAGGGAAGCATGGACTCAAAGCTGCTCACGCTCAAGGCACATTTTCCATCCCCTAGTCCTATTACATGGTGAGATGGCATGAAGAGGCAGATGAAGAAAAAGATGCGCTGCTGCCACTGCCTTTTCTTTAAAAAGCTGCTGATCCTCCTCAGAAAAGCAGTACCTCTGGTGGAATGAGTCATACAGCATTTCCTACTCATTTCTTAAATTATCAATGGAGAGAGGGAGATGCTCAATCAAAGATGCTGAATTAGTATCTGGAAATTTCCAGGGACACCTCTTTCCCTCTCTCAATGCTACAGATAATTTGCTTTAGGAAGGCTTGAATAAACATTTCTAAAATGGCTAAAAAACAAGCTTATGCTGACCTAATTAGTTTCATGGTTTTTAGTGCTTGTTTGTGCTTGGACAACCCTAACTCAGGAGACAGACACACCGTAGGAGTACATCTATGGTGCTCCAGCCACTGCCTGGACTTCGGCTCATGGGACAACACCTGAGCCAGACTCAAGGAAAACTCCTGAAATTCGTGTAACAAAGATGATGGATCCTTGGTGTCAGAAGACCAACCCTTGGGCTCCAAGCTCTGCCTTTGCTTCTCCCCCTCACTGGCTGAAGCGAACCCAGCCTAAGTCGGCAGTGCCGTGTCTGCGGTGGCATTTATCAGGCCGGTGTGTTGCAGCATTATCCCTTCCCTTGTGGGTCATCCTGCTGCTTTTCTCCCTCCTCTTTTACCACTGTTTTCCTGCTTGCTCTTCTCTCTTGCTCCCACTCAGCAAGCTGCTTTTCTTCCAAGGATAGATTTGCCCTCCAGGTCAGAGCTGCTGCTAGTAACTGCTTTATTTCTTATTAGTGTTTGAGGAGTTCCCTCCCTGCCTCCTAGGACTGTCTGCACTGGATGTAATGACATATCTATAAAATATCTGCACCTCCAGTCTAAATGACACAAACTAGATTTCAAGGCTATTGAACTAACAGGGTATCTTAGCAACAAATATTTATTTTAATAACAGTATTCCCAGCCATGTTAAACAAGCACCCACTGCAATAATCAGAATGCCCTAGAGCATTTTATTTTGTCCCACAACCCATTTTATCTTGGCTCATCCTCACTTACAAGGGTTACTAAGGTCATCGTCATTGTCCCAGAGAGGCCGTCTTCAGTGTCCTCCCAACTTTTTGGAACAGTAACTTTTTAGAACCTACTAGAAGTTTCTGGTTGTTGCTTATGGCGGTCTGCACAGAGGAGTGATGTTGAACTGCTTTCTTGCATTGTCTGTTTACTGCATGTCCAAAGAGTGCAGCACCCCAGGTACTTCCCCAGTGGTGACGGCCAGGTTGATGCCTGCTCTCATCAGAGTCAGTCCTCGATTGACATCCTCTCCCTGAACCTGTCAGGAAGCAACAAGTGACATCTCAGCTAACTTCCCTGCTACCTCATGCTGCTCACCCAACTCACCAGGAGGTTCACCGTCCATTTCCCCTGGCCCTTATTAGAATTCTGTGAAGGATTTTTCTTTAAAAAAAATTTCCCTGTTGAAAATTAGATATAGTGGAAACATTCACACATCAGGAATAATTGCTAATATAACCACCTAGCTTTGCTGTTTTATTGACATTGTACATTTTGCAATTACCATTTTCTCTCCCCTAGTCGCTAAACCATGAGACTGCCTGTGACATCAAACCATAATTTGTATGGTCACCATTATATATTTGTGAAAGCAAGTAATATTTTTTCTTATGGAATAAAATAACACAGCATGAAATTATAGTAGCTTATCTTCATATTCCTTGGGCAGCACATTGTTGCTCTCTGATGGGTTGAAAGCTCTTTCTTTTGATAAAGTCTGCTATCATCTGCCTTTGAACTCTCCTAGTGAGATATTTTAGTGAGAGAAATACCCAGAGAATTTTTTCTCAGCATATCTCTACGCAGGATAAATCCAGCCCTTCTTCTTATCCCCAGCACTCACTGGGGTTCAGCTTTGTTTCAGGATGGGAATACTACAGTCATCAGAAATCGCAGCCTCTCCTAGTGCGTATTTTCCTGGGGATTTTTGAGGAGTACTTTCTCCATCCCTCCCTATTTTTCTCCCTGTTGCCTCCCATTAATTTGTGTGGCACCAATAGTGAATCAAGTGATGCCCGAGCAGTTCCGCTCCTGGGACTCGGCATGGTCCAGCCTGGGTCAGCAGGCACGTCCCCAGCTCCTGGGCATGGACCAGCCCAGGCCAGCAGGCACTCGGTGGCTCGCTGGCACAGCCACTGGCTCCTCACCAAATCACTCTTCTGCCAGGGTGACTTCAGGTGAATTATTTTCTCCCTCCCTCCCGCCACCCTCCTCCCCCGGTTACAAATGAGTGTTTGTGTACAGCTCAGGGAGAAACACCTTGCACAGTTTCATAAAAATAAATGTCAGCCTGCCGGTGAATTAGTCTGGAAGTTCTGCTGAGGTTGAAAGCTGTTCAAAAGCTGCCATCATGCATTATTTAGTGATCCCGACTGTGTTAAGCGGGTAGATCAGCTATCCTGCAAACTGTGTGCACGGGCAGGGGAACTGGCAATGGCACCCATCACCCTGAAACAGCCACAAGACTGTAAGAAATGTTATGTGAAGAGTTATTGTTTGTACCTGCATAGCTGCACATAACCTAGGCTGAAAGAGGAATATCACTCACCTCCCTCATTCTTGCTTGGTAAGGGTCTAAGTCCAAATCAAACACGTGGTGTGACCTGTGCTCCTCCCCAGCCAAGAGGAAGGAGTGTTTTGGGTAGGATGACGGATACTTTTGGTCTAAAAGCAAACAAGTCTTCCTCTGACTCACTCAGCACAACTTCATTAGTGACAAGGACTGAAAGTGACAGCCTCATCATCTGATTTGATTGCTGATTGTGTTAATTTGGTACAGAAGCACTTTGAAGCTATTAATCCATTGATTCATTCTTACTTGAGAACATAATTTAATTACTGTATTTTTTGCATTTTTATTAGTTTTGTAAATAAACTCAGTAGCATGCTTGCTTCAGTTTATGTTTACTCTACGATTCATTTTGATAAATTCTATAAAAAAGGCCTCTGAGCTGGTTTACTCCTTTAGATCACACCAAGGGCCAAGCCTAGCCATGTGGGTCTTCTTCTACACCATCTATATATACAGTATATACAGCTGTATCCGTGTCCAGCAGCACTGCTCACTCCCCTATTCATAAAGCACAACTGGCTACTCCAAATGCATCACAGTCCTTTTTTTCTGATTTATGAACCACTTTTTTTCTGCAGTTGCATTAACCAACCTTTGCCAGTGTCCCTCTAAGCCTGTAACAGCCCCAAAATAAATGACAGTTTTTCTAGGTGGAGCTCTTTTTTCCATTCATTCAGAGCAACTGTGCATACATACGCACACACACGCACATCCATATAAACTAGGGCAACCTGAATTCATAAAAGCAGGCAAGCTGTTGGTGGTTTTGTCTGTTTTTAGCACTGCTGCACAGCTGAGGTGGGGAAAAGTGACGCAGCCCAGCCATTTAACTTCCTGCTCTCCAAACACAAAGCAGTTTTCACCATTGCCGAGATGCTCGTTTCCAGTCTCTGATTCTACAAGAATCTGACATCAGTTGTAAGGCAACACCTCTTGGTATAAATTTGCTTTTTATGAGCCTCAAAAGAGGAGATGCCACATAAGCTATCGTGTTGAGTACTGCCTCATAAACTGGCCTAAATTTAAGTTTCTTTATTTACAGCTAGAGCAGCAGTGCACTCCAAAGCACTGGTCAGATTGTACCTAGGAAATGAAAGACGAAAGATCTGACCTCTAAAAATGTGACCTCTTTGTCTAATGAAAGTATAGCATCTTCTTCTTCCTCCCTCCTATGAAGGCTCACATTCGCCCTTCAGGCTTTTCAGCACTGTCACCTTCAGTTTCACCCAGGAGAATGAAACATACTTCTCTTTGGAGACTATCGGTATGCTGTGGCCATATACACCGACAGGGCGTGATCAGTTCAGTAAGCAGTTAATTATATAGCTGGAAATTAGCTGAGAAAATGATGGAGAAAAGACCCCTCAAATATTTGTGCCTACGCAGATGATCGTCCTCAGCCAGGCTTGCATCCCTTTCCTTTGTTTTTCAGCAAACATTTGGATTGCCACTGTTTGTTTGCAGGGATATTTGCAGAGGGACTGTAGTTCATCAGTGCTTGTACACAGCAAAACACCCGCTGCAGGCATTGGTACCAGCCGGCTTTAACCCTCACCGTGTGGGCAAGGGGTGTTTGGGAGAACGTGAGGAAGCACAAGGAGAACCAGAGAACAAAGCACTCAACATGTTTAGCCCAGATCCACATGACTGGTGGCTGGAGGTGGTGAAGAAGAGGAGGAATTCTTGAGATGTGGTGAAGTTCTTGCCAGAGATGAGGTGTTTGGAGCACAGAATGAGCAGGAGCTGGGCAGAAGGGTGCAGCTAAAGACAAACTCCTTATGTTTGCAGCCCTGCTCTGGCTCTGACTTTAAAGATAACTGAAATGAGCTTGTTTGGGTGGAAGAGGGAGAAACTGATAACTGTTTAGTACATGGTTCAAAATCTGACTGTTCACTTAAAGAAGCGGACAGCTACCAGATCTGCTGTCCAGACGTAACTGTGGAAAGAGAATTGGTCATCTTGGCAAGATTTCTGCTGGAGCTGAAAACTAATACACCGTTCACAAACTCTTCAATCCTTATTATTTTCTTTACTAGGTTGAATCAAGGTCCTCTGTGTTCCTGGAGCTCAGTTCTTCTCTTAACTGAGCCATTTTTTCTGAAGAGCAACTCTCCAATTTAGGGGCAGGCAATAAATTAATTAAAAGATTGGTATAAATCATCACTTGTGATTTGGAATAGCTCTGCAATCATTTGAGTCTGTAAAGCTCAGCTAATGTTTCTAATGTAATGTTCTGCCATGAGATTTAATTCACCTTGAACAAGCCATCTAGTAATCTAAGCACAGATGTAGAACCAACTAATAGCTATTAAACCAGCATCTCCAGATCCAAGGGGTGGATTTTTAGATATTATGGCAACACTGTACAGATGATTTGGGAGACATAGCCTCAGCTCTAAACTCCATTTAGTTACATGTTTGCTGTTCTCTTATGGTATTTGTTTTCCATTGAACCATGTGCATCATGAGGTCTCACATGAGTTTTCTGTTTACAACAACTAATTTACATGAAGTGGTTTCCTTAGTCATCTGTCTCTTACGTCATTTTCTGGACACAGCACTAGACCAAAGACTGGCTTTTTTTCCATGGATATGGACTGTCTAGCTATCACTCCAAGAGCTTATGACTGATGTATAAGAAAGGATACCACTGAGATCACAACAATCATAGTAAGATGTAGCCACAATTACCATATATTCAGTTATTATAAATGTTTTCCATGACATTCCCAGCATAATTCCACGCACTGTCCTTTGTGTGTGTTAGAAATGATACTGCACTTCTCATAAGTTAATGACAATTAGCAGTATCATGGTTGGTAGCTGTTTTAGGCAGTATTCTCTCTTAGGTAAGCTACTAGTTTTCTTCTCAGCTGTCGTCATGGTGGACTTGGATTACTGCTGTATCTCTCCCGGTGTCGTGGCTTCAGCTGGGATAGAGTTGGCTTTCTTACTAGCATCTATGTTCTGGACATGGGATGAAAATAACATTGATAAAACACTGATGTTTCTGGTTGTTGCTAGGCAGTCAAGGCCTTTCTTGCTCCTCACACGGCCCCACCAACGAACAGGCTGGGAGCACACAAAAAGTTGGGAGGAGACGCAGCCATGACAGCTGACCCCAACTGACCAGAGTGATATTCCATATGACGTCATGCTCAGCATATAAAGCTGAGGGAAGAAGAATGAAGGAGGGGGAATGTTCTGAGTTATGGCCTTTTGTCTTCCCAAGTCACCATTACACATGATGGAGCTGTGCTTTCCTGGAGATGGATGAACACTTGCCTGTGATGGGCAGTTGTGAATGAATTCCTTGTTTTGCTTTGCTCATGCACACGGCTTTTGCTCTACTTATTAAACTGTCTTTATCTCAACCCATGAGTTTTCTCACTTTTCTGATTCTTTTCCCCATCCCAACTGGGGGAGTGAGCGAGAGGCTGTAAGGTCCTAGTTGCCAGCTGGGGTTAAACCACAACACCTGGTCACAGGGGCTTTTGATTATAAAACTGATTAAAACTGGCCTGAGCCTAAAGTAACTTGCCATAATAAAGTTCTTTCAGTCAAAATCAATGGGAAAGCACCCACTGGTTAGAGAAGAACGTAAATGGAATTGAAAAGGAAAGGGGAGGGTATTCAGCCAAGACCTGACACCTTCTGTACCTGATCTGTGCTTTTCTTTGCCATCTTTCTCCAGATATGAAAATGTTGTATGCTTCTTGCTGTATCACCTGCCTGTTACCCAGGGAGATAAAATTCTTCAATAAAAAAATGAAATGCAAGACTGTATGCTTTCGGAACTAAGCCTCATTATTTAAATTCAAACTCCTCTCATCTTCAGGAAAAATAGCATGCAGTATTTCATCTACAGACTTATTCCCATGTTTTGAATTAATATTAAACATGAACAGCTACTTTCCTGGAAGAAAAGAGTGAACACCAATGTTGCAGAAAAAACTCCCAGATGTGTACAGGTTACAGAACAGCCCATCAGCATTTCCCTTCTTTATTTTACTGTGCCGAACTAGAGGAAACTCCCAAATGCTCAGATAAGCCTGGCACTGTATGGCCCTAAACTTGCCTTGTCATCTACCTTCCAGATTTAATTCCTCACTGCCCTCCCTCTACAGCACGTTAGGATAAAATAGAGCTAAATAACTTATTTTTAATAAGTGTTGATTACAAAATGCCCTGGTCCCATCCTGTTTAGATTGTATGAACAGCCTACTGCTAGACTGTTCTGAACTTGACCCTTATTCTGCATCCAAATTCAATGATACAGCCATTCATCAGCTTGATTTTGGCAGTGTTATACATGCCCTCTGAAACATTATTTTTGGCAGCCTCTCCAAGCACGAGTGACTTACAGCATACAAATCTCACTGACTTGCTGTACGGTCTCCTTCATGATCCTTGATCAGCACGAGCTCAAGACCTCAGCTGAGTAGCCTAAAACCCAAAATAGTGCGTTTGACGATGCAAGTCTGAATAACAATTAATATGCAACCTAGTGATAAATATCAGTATGTGCATCAGCTGCTCTGTGACTGCTTTTCTTGACCTCTATTCAGCTGAGGTGGCCAGCAAGAAGAAAATGCCCAAGAGGGACCTGCAGCTGGTCCCCAAGTGAAGCAAATGCTCCTGTAAGTTGACTTTTCTCACCAAGAACTGTCTGGAGATGGTAACTGCAAAGACCAGGCCCCTGAATAGGTGCCTGTTTGGTTAGAGAAGAAGTAGTAATGACTCTGCATATTTTTGTAAGCCTTGAAAAATTTTAGAAGCATTTCTATACTTTTTGACTGCCTAGAGCGGAATGTTAGTTAGCCCTAGGTTATCAAGGGGGAAATGGCAGCACAGAACAGGGCACTCAAATTTAGTACTTGAGGACCAGTTCCCAGCCTTTTTCCAAGGTGACTGGATCTCATCTCTTTAAATTTTCAAAGCCTCCAGAGAAAAGTACAAGGTGCCCTGGGATCCTTGTATGCAATGCATGAGTGATCCTGCAGCAGTTCTTTGGAAAAGCAGTAGAAAGTATTCAAATGCTGCAGTGCTTTATATAACCCATCAGCTAAATATCTATAGGCACCTATCCCACCCATAACTGCAGAAGTGCTCTAGAGATCTGCTCAATTCCACTAAGGCATAGTTGACCTAACCAGGCTTCTTCAGAAACCCCTGCAGGAAAAAAACCTGGAGTAGCTACCCAGACCCTGGCACCGTTCTCCACACCGTGAGGGGGAAACCTCAAGGACCAGAAGTGATTCAGCAGAAGGTGATGCAGCACAGAATTGATTTGCTTGGCAGCCACCCCATTGCAGGTCCGCTAACGCTCTTGTACAACACCTTCCGCTGGTAGCGAGTAAACCAAAGCTCTTGCCTTTCATGGAAGGTAGATACTAAACGTGATGCAGTTTGGCATTGTTTTCTGAAGATAACACCCTAATCTAGAAAGCAGAAGTCATCCTTCATAACAGTAACCCACATCTCTGTTCTTTCAGTCACGCTAACCAGAGTCTTCCTGTTTCTCATGGTCTGGGAGCTGGATCCAACCCTCGCCAGGGCAGGTCTTTGTGCCCCTTTAATGAAAGAGAAAAGCCCTCAGACTAAAAGCCTGATTCTTCAGTCGGTTGTGCACTACTAACCACTAAATAGCTGTAGTGAAATCCATGCTGTAAGCCAGTAAAAGCTATTTTGTGATGATGAGGGATCTGTAAAACGTACCCAGAAATTAAACAAGTGAAACAAAGCAAACAGCTCTGGCCTATGAAGGTAATTTATATCCTGTTAACCAGAAAAAGAAAAAAAAAAAAACAGGCACAAGAGACATCTGGAAGCAAAAATTAACTAAAACCAGATTAATGACATAAACAAGAGAGAAATACAGCATCCAGATCTGTGTAGCTGAGCCTGATGGATATTACAAGCTAGATTGCTAGAGGTTTTTATTTTTAAAAGAACACAACAAATCAGGGAGGAAATTTTCCATTTAAAGCTATAACTACTCAATTCAGAGATGTGTGGGGGCATAAAAACACAAGCACAGAGGAAAAAATTGGCTGCCACCAGCTCTAGATGTGTGTTGGGCCCAGAACTAATTGAAAAACAATAACCATTATTTGACAATTGGTTTTGTTGCCAAAATTCACGACTAATATTATTTTCAATCTGCTGTATGACCACCTGCAGATCTAACTGAATTTAAAAAATGCATACTCACATACACACACATAAATACTCATGAACACCTATTTGAAAGAAATTATTGTAGAATATGCATTTAAAAAATGCCAGTTAAGCAAGCAAATTCTGCCCTTTTTGCAATACTGTCTTGCACCAAGGGCATTTGCTTCTGGCAGTGGAAGAATTTCTGGGTTTGGTGCATTTCCTTTAAATGTGTGAGAAAGGCTGCACGTGTGCCTAGCTGAAGAAAATCTGGCCACAGTTTTCACCTCATTGCTGACCTTGAAACCGCTTTACTATTCTCTTGCAGATCTAGCTATGAAATCTTCATCCAAACTGCAGTGGGCTCTGCCATCTGTTTGATTCCCCTGCAGACCTGGGCAGAGCAGTTTTACGATCTGCTTTCATGTCTGTAACAGGGTTTATTTTTATAAAGGTGACATGCTACTGCTTAAAAAATTGGGGGGGGGAGGGGAGGAGAATGTTAGTTTATTTTTTATTTTCAATGTTGCCTAAAATATCTTTATGGAGCTTTTATTTGCTCATATTACCCCAAAAACCCACCAAAGTAAACATCTTCCAAAATAACGGCAAGCTAAGCAAAGCAGAAATTATCAGGTTTTGGATTATATACCATTACATCTTATGCACGAACAATAGTGCTTGCCAAATTCAGAGTCCACAACATTTCTAAGCACAGAAGCAATTTTCCAATCCCATACTAGATTTGCAGTGCTGACAGATTAAAATGTTCTCTTTCTTTACTTAGAAGTTGACCCAATTTGACAGAAAAAATCTTCAGGAGAAAGTAAATGTAGAACTCTGAGTTTTATTTGATAGTACTTTACCGACTACGGCAATGCTTTGAATGTCAGTGGTGTTATCCAAGCGCTAAAAAAGGAATCCTGCATCAAAACATGTCCCTGAAAGGTGTACCTGGTTCTCTCATTTCTGCATGGGAATGGTGAAGAAGTTCTTCCCCTATGGTACCACCTCCATGGTGCACCCACCGTGTGTCTTTTTTTGTCCTGCTCCTGCACAGGAATAATATCCTGTCAGTAATTCATAAGTATTGTAGAGGCCCTTGCTGTGCTTCTGAAGTTGCTAGAACCTAGTAAAAAAACAGTATATAATTTAGCTTGGCTTTGTGCGACTTGTGCAGTCCGTGTGGGCTCCTTCACTTACGTACGTTGTGGAACTGCCACGTGACAACCTCCCCAAAGGTGGCCTGTGGCATAAAAGATCCTGCACATGTCTGCAGCCTGGGCTGGGACTCGGAGAGAACTGTAAAATGCAAGCTGCAAGGAAAACAAGCAAATTGGAAAAAGAGAAGAGACAGGGAGACTTACTTCATTTTCTAAAGCCTGTAGGTTCTCAGGCACCACAGTGATGAGTAAGAGACATGCTGAGTTCTTCTTCATGGGGGGCATTCGCATGAGTGTCACTGGGATGCCTGCAGTGACTCCCATGGACTGATGGCACAGTCTGCTTCCCTCATCCATGAAGCCAGCATGATGGCGGGAAGACATAGGATGTTCTGGTGTTGATCTGCACTCTTGAGCACCAGGTCAGAAGCCCCAGGAGAAGCTGGACAGCGTAGGGAGGTCTTCAGAGATCGTTTCCACAGTGTGTTGTAGTGCTGATGTTTCCGCAGTCCCTTTTTTACGTTTCCTTTAGCCATACGAGATTGAGCATTGAATATAAGTGACTTTTACTACATTATGAATTCTTTCAAACTAATCAATAAACCCTTTATCTCAGTTACTAATACAGGTGTATTTCTGTTTGTTGCCACCAAAAAAAAAAGAAATGTTAACAAATATATACAATTCAGGACAAACATGGAAAAGAACAATACATTCCAAAGGCAATCAGTTGTTGCAAAACATTATCGGTCTCAGCCATACATGATGAAAAAGGAAAGCCCTTGTTGATTCTGTGTTAATTAAAAATCTGCGTACCTACAGCCTCAGCCTGGCTCCGGCAGACCCAGCGTGAAGGACCAGTGATGCAGGCAACCTTTGTGCCTCATGCGTCAGTGACAGTGGCACTGGGGCTTGCCTGCCGTGCTCGGTGCTGGGGACAATGGCACATGTAGAGGACCTGATCTGTCTGCCCCAACGCCTGGTGCCCACATTGCTATTGGTTTCACCCACACAGCGGGCTGAGCAGGCAGCTAACACAGAAAGGGCCTAGGAGAGACTGGGAGGCAAAAACAGGTGGGGGTGATGGTGGCCAAAAGCGATACGAGGGAGGGGAAGATGTCTATAAGCAGTAGCCACCTCGGGGGCAGGATATTAGAAAGTGAAGGGGAAGAGGCACCCGCTCAGAGCTGCAGGGAGAGGAATTAGCAGTGCGTTATCCACCAGTGACCCATAAGGAGGAATGGTGGAGCATGAAGCAAGATGTCCTGGTGCCTTTCCGGTGCACCCCCTTGCCCTTCTGCTCTCGAGTCCCTTTGCTTTGGGCTCGTCCTTTTGCTCCTGCTGCTTGAGCATATGGTGCTTTTTTTTCCACTGCCAAGGAGACTTTGGGAACAGGCTGCGTATGCTTCTTGCATTCCTTGACCTGAGCCTGTCTACAGCGGGTGGCCAGCTTGGAGCATGGGCATGGGCATGGCTGCAATGTAGATGCAGTGTAGCTCAGGCAGAGAGCATGGCTAGAATGCCCAGCTTAAAAGCACCTCCTGTGGGAAGGGCAGCCTTTGCCACCAAGACTTCTCACAGAGGAAATGGTCTGAAGTTGCAGCAGGGGAGGTTTAGCTTAGACATTAGGAAGAATTACTTTACTGAGAGAGTGGTCAGGCACTGGAACAGCCTGCCCAGGGAGGTGGTGGAGTCACCATCCCTGGAGGTATTTAAGAAACGTGTAGACGTGGCACTTCAGGGCCTGCTCTAGTGCCCAAGATTGTTGGGTTGGGTGGTTTGGTTTGTGGTTTTTTTTTTGGCTTGGGGGGATTTTTTGTGTGTGTATGGTTGGATCTCAAAGGTCCCTTCCAACCATGAAGATTCTGTGATTCTGTGATTCTGTTTTCTCAAAACACCTCTTTAATTCAAGACATGGTACCTGCCCCATTACCTAAGCTGGTCCTGAACCCAAGCAGTGAAGACCCTAGGAAGGGCAGGAGAGTGTGCCAGGGGCCTGACTGCCCCTGCGGCCTGACAGACAGTGCTCGTTATGGCTGGTAAGTCTGACACGGATTGAGTCTCCGATTGTTTGCTGCTCCTCCATTGAGAGGAACAGAGGTCCTCATACAATGGCTTAGGAAATTACCATATGGTTGTGGAGGAAACAAGGCTGCTCACTGAAAGAACCTGAGAAGGATAAGCCAATGGTGTCTCCAGGAAACAGTGCTGAGATCGTTCTTCCAGAAGGAAGGGATGTGAGAGCAAAGCAAAAACTCTTCCACAAGGGAAGAAGAGTTGCTGTTGTCCACCACTCTCAGCTTATCAAAAAAGCAAGCAGTGTCTGAGTGAGCAGTTCACATGCATTCCATTCCCCAGCATCCCAGGGAAGGAGCTTGGGCCTCTAAGCTGGAACTAGATCTTCTGCATGCTCATGTCACAGATACCTGTGTGCAACACGCAACGAGCTGTCCTTAAAAACCAAGACGTCTGCCCAGACTGCAGTGGGCACAAGATGTGCTCTATGTATCAGTCTTGTTTCTTTGGTTGTTTTAAGATCTGTTGTCATCATACTTGATTGGTAATGAGTTTTTAATGTTATTGCTTTATATAACTTCATTCTGTTCACCAAAACATGCTGACTATTAAATCATTGTAATTTTTCATCTTTTTATCACTGGTATGCTGTTGTGAAATAAATGGCTACTTTAAAGATCAATCCTCTTTTTTTCTGAACGCATGAAGAGGAGTCATTGTTTAGAGGAGCAGAAGGAAGCCTAGGCATCATGTCAAGAGAAAACACATTGGCTCAAAATTCATACAGTGTACCTCAAAGTTCCTCCCACTGTGTGCATGGTCTCATTTTGTCACCTTGAGCACGGCTATTTATCACAAAGCTATTGGGCTGACCATGGCCTCTGTGACTCTCTTCATACTGTCCCATGTCCTTCTCTGTACTATATAAAGTAGGGATTCCTCCATCTTCTTTCATCTTCCCACTGGGAATCAGGTCCTATCATTTGTACCCTGAAGGTAATGACAGAATTAGCAGGTCCCTGACGTGACCCTTTTCCTATGGAGCTTTGCCTCACCCTACACTGCTGCATCACACTAACTTAATATCACTTTCCATTGCAGTGAAAGTTCCACATCTTGACCTCCCTCGGTAGCATCCATGCTGTCCATAGTCCATCCGCTGTCTCACACCAGAGGCTTCCCAGTCCTCCTACCCATAGACTGAAGACATTCGGGATTCCCTGAAAATACTGTGGAGTAAGCAGACAGTTCCATGTCAGTCAGGAGTCTGCACCTGCACAACAGAAAAGCTGGGATTCGCTTGCTTGCCCCCACTTCTTATGTGAACAGTTACAAACCTGCGATGACACGAAGTAACTTCTGCCAGTGCTGGAGAATCAGCCAGGATCCCCAGTTCTGCCTGCGCATGCTTTGGGGCAGACTTAGGAGAAATCTAGTGGAAACGAATCGTGGCACAGCCAAGAACGGGAAAGGAGAGAAATGGAAACGGTATCGAACGCTGTGGTGTTCAGATGTTAAGATGCAGCTCCACCAGGCTTCTTGACAGAAGCAAAATACAGAAAATCATGGACAAGGGGGGCACCTCACAGATGCTTCTTAACCCCTCCTATTGACCTTTCCAGAAGAAGAAATTATTTAATTCCTCCCAAGGTAATTGTAAATTACCTACTGACCTTAAGAAAATGTCCAGCTATTCCAGGGATATCAGGACAGAATCTGGTGCTGGTGTTCAGAACCACAAAGAAAGAAAGCAGTTTAAAAAAGAGAAACCACAGATTGTGACAAAACAATTTGAGTGAGTTGGCAAATGTGCAGGATTAATCATCACTTTATTGCTAAAGATGAAGATTATGAAATTGCATGGCTCCATTTTACTTGCTGTGTGTCAAAACTTGTATCATCTGGAGATGTAACAGTGCTTCTCCTGAAATAATATAGATATGCCCTTTGTGTATTTTTCTGCTTTCTGACCTCTTATCTTTTCCAAGTCATCCACCCTTTCTCTGTAAATGCTAGTGATCTTAATTTATCCTGTTATGGTAGTTATACTTAGTCACAAAGGTATTTCTATTCCACTCCCTTCAGAGGGGACACTTTGCATAGCTTTAGAGTAATCAGGAAAGTCATCACAAGCCATCAGAAGTGCCTGCCTGCAAAACAGCAAGAAATTTCCCTTTTAAATCAAGGTATTTGCTGAGAAATAGGAAAAGTTATGAAAAGCATATTCATATCGACATTACTCATAAAAGCTAGATATTACATGCTTACTCTGAAGGGAAATGGGATAAAGGACATCCCACTACCACACACTGCCTCCTGCCTCCACACAGTTGGGTGGCTTTTGGGACAAAGCTGCTCAGGCTTGGGAAGTAAGTCTGCAAAGAATCAAGAACGTCATTGTCCCCGTAGCAAGGAACAATCCAGGGGCAAAGGATCATCACAGCACGGCAGAGCTCTTCCTTTATCATCTAATCATTATTATAAAACAGCACTAAAGCAAATGAGTCCATTAGCAAGTTAGTCCTGCAACCTGCTCTATGTGGACCTGCTCTGGCAGAGGCATTGGGCTAGATGACCTCCAGAGGTCCCTTCCAACCCCATATCATCCTGTGATTCTGTGAAACAGGGCAAGTGGGTATTTCTAGTTGCCATCTGGCTTCTGGGAGGACTGCACGTAACCTTTACCTCATTTTTGTTAATTTCTGTGCCAGTTTTGACCTCCGAACTGGTCCCTTTGTGTTGTTAGAAGTATAAGGAATACAATGGACTGAGGCAGGCTGTAGGTACTGCCAGCTGAGGACAACCACTGGCAGGCAACGTGGAGAGAGAAGGAATGAAAGAAAGGAAAAAAAACCCTAAATGTGTGATGTCTAGGGAGGCTGAAGTGAGTGTGGGTGGTAGGCTTGAATGCCCAGTAAAAGACAGCAAAGGTTGCAGTCTTTACCTTCAACAGCACCACAGGGAATCTGGGGAAGGCCGGAGTGGACATGAAGAGAAGAAAGCACCATGTTTCATTACACGTGCCATACTTGCAGAAGGGTGCCAAGCCTCATCACTCTTGCTACAAAGGTTGTTTGCTTCCTTCCACCGCTTTCCCCAGAAAGTTTCTATTTAACCACCAAATAACCAATGTCAGCTTCAAGTAAGGGTGGCAGTCCTTGTTTTCACTTTCTGCAATGTGATGCCCTCCTGTTGTGAGCTGATGGAGCAACTTCTAGATCGATGTGCTGCAGGTAGACTTGTCAAGAAAGAGGATATTCCCTGTGCGTTACGAAGAAAAGGGAGCTCATGGGCACCGATTGTCAGAAGAATCCCTGCAAACTTCTGGTGTTTTGAAGAAATATTTTTCAAATGACACAGCTAGGCAAAAATGTCCTGTTTTGAATAACTACAAGAATGTTCTCTCTGTGGGGAGATGTGAAGAGCAATTATGTTCCCGACTTTGCAAACATGGATTACAGAACCGAAAATGTATTTTGCTTTAGAAAAACTTGCTTTATTTTGGTTCAAGGAATAGTTGAAAATCTGTACTCCAAACTCTGCAGAAATATGATAAAATAATTTTAAAAGTTAAATGTGTTTCCAATGGACAATTTTTCAGTAATTCCGTTTAAGCCTAAAATGTTAGGTAGCTTGGTGCTCCTGTCATTTTCTA
>JAHREE010000480.1:21346680-21442040 GCA_033628505.1 Tringa tobata
TAACATACCTCCCCTTCTTTTTAAACAATTTTGGTGGTAACCGCAGCAGATGTGTCTGATGACTGAAATGGATAGCAAGCCGGAATAATCTGCTGGGGTTTTTTTTTGTTGGCAAATAGCTCCTTCACGCTAGTCTCAAGGAGGTAGGTTGCTAAGTTTATACACTTGTCGCAGTTTAAAGATTCATCCTTTCCAGTGCCCTCTTCTCAACAGATCTACAAGAACCCTCCCCCTCATCCTGTGATTAACGAGCGACCGCAGGGGCTCTGGTGACTTCATCCTATCTTTCCAAACTGCGTCTTTTTAAAAGTGGCCGCTGTATCTGCTGTAGCCTGAATAAACAGAGGACTTCACCCGGCATGCCCGCCGAGCTAGCACGTTTCACCAACGCTAATCTCATTAAAAAAGAGAGAATTGTAGGTTGAGCCAAGCAGCTGGCTGAGGGCATTCGTGCTGTAGGCTGTCGTGATGGCCAGGCCAGGTTGACAGCTGGGACCTCACGGGGTAAGTAACACCGCTGAGCTCTGGGCTGGGCTACGGCAATGCGTCTGTGCTGGTGGGATGCTCCAGTGCGAGTTCTTTTCCTCTGAACTGTCTGTCAGGCTCCCCCGTGTCCCGGTCTTCTCCAAGGACGTGGCCCGCTAAATGTGGCTCTTGCAGTTACTTAACACCCGACAGCCGTCAGGGGGTTTTGTCTGTTTGTCCTCTTGCTTGAGCCTGGAAAAGGAGGATGAAAATAAATGGTTTGAGACAGGGTCCTGCAACCGTGAACAAATGAGAACGAAATTCTTTTCCATCATGTTTGCTGTTGCATCTGGTTTCCCAAGGCACCAACCTAGGGAAACCCAGGCACATCTCAATGGGAGAAGACAACAAAGGGCTTGCTGAAGGCCCACAGTGGTTGACAAGAGACCCTAAGTCTTCGTCAGTTCTTCCTTTTAGCACAGAAGAACAAAAACTAATTCACGTGTTTGCCCCATTTCTGGGCTTTGAGTCAACCCATTCAGCGTAAATTGGAGTAGGGCTGCACCTATTGCCGTGAGTAGAGCAGAAACATGGTGTGCTCTGGCCGTATTCTCATTTTCTTTTTACAGGGAACGTTGAGAGCTGAGGGATGTGTGGAGTTGTGTCATGCCCCTCCCTTCTCTTCCCCCCCTTATTATTTTCTGGGGATGCTGTTTGTACTGTCACAAGCTGCTGGTTCCAGAGTCAGTGTAGTTCAGATTTGGTCCCTGTGAATTCTCAGAGCTGAAAATATAGGAAAGATTTAATGGGAGGAACTATTTTAAAATTTTATTTCTTGGACTTATCTAAATACCAGAAGGAAAACATGCCAGTGCCACAAATGGCTGGTTTGTAGAATTTTATTCCGATGGCTTACCCGTGGTTTTTATGAGGGGTTGTAAGCTAATTTCTGAAGGAGAAAGCCCTGCGTTGCTTAGCTGCAGTTAGTACGGGGTTTTTTCTGGCTGTGGGGATGAAGTTGCAGTATAAAACACGGAGGAAAGTGTTGCTGTGACAGGGAGGTACGTGGTGGAAACCCTTCGGATATCTGGCCAGGTGGCTATGGGTTGTGATGTGAGGAGGCGGGGAGAGAAGATGCTTCTTTGAATCCAGTGAGCTCTTTTGAAGCATCCAGAAGGACTTCGCTGTGTTTACATGGTTTATAAAAGAAGAAAATCCATGTATGCAGGACATTCCTATCATGAGTGATTATTTGTCAGGGTTAAATATGAATTGCATTTGTATCAATGGGAGAGACGTATGTAGATGAAGGCTTTTAGCATAAGCATTAAACGAGGCTCCACTGACTACACGGGAGCTGCAGGGTGGTAATGAAGAGACATGGTTCGTTCAAATTTCATGCTGCGTAGCATGTTCCTTTCCAAATAGGTTTTATTTAATAGTATTTGCTATTTTGATAGCTTCCTCTCCTCCCCCTCACCGTACTTCCCAACTTCCTTCCATGAATGTATCAAGATGGTAAAAAAATTCCATAAACAGAGATAACAAGCTTTTTATGTGCTCATACGTATTGTTATTCATAGTACACATTAAATGCCTAGGGTTACCACTTTTGGTCCTTAAGGGACGTAGTAATAAAAATTCAACAGCCATTTTTTTCCTAATCAGAATTCTGTGCTGAATGCATCTGCTTTGGAACTAGTAGATTAAAAAGAGGCAGTAAAAGCACTACTTGGCTGTTAGCTATTTCTATTTTTTTCCTTTTGGGTATCATAAATTGCTTCCTTAGAAATCTGAGATATAACCTGTCTTGTTTTTAAGGGAACATGAATTTTGGATTAGAATTCAAAATGAATTTTTATAGGGGAGTGAAACCTTTAAGCACCCCTCAGTACCTTATATTTATCTAGTTCTTAAGTGATCTTATGTTTTAAAATGTATGTATACTTAATATTTCATTCTAAGCTTTGAAATATATTTTGTTATCAAATTAACAGCCTGCCTCAATGTGTTTTGGAAGGGAGCTTTAAGGGTGCATGCACTGGTCCTTGAAGTTATGGGGCTGCAGAAAATGGGTTTCATCTTCCATGCAAAGCTTATTGTTGCCCCAAAGAGGCACCATAACAGAGTAATTAGCTTCCAATTTTAGGCCTGTGAGACACTTGGCACTCAAATGAGTGCTTTGTGTCTGCTGTCCCGCTGGTATGGGGCCCCTTACCATTAATTGATGTAATAAAAATGTATAAGTAGGATCTCCATTCAGATATTTTTCCAAGGTGGCTCACTGGCCTGAAGAGCATCTTCTGACCAAGACTGATGTTTTGGATACTATATTAGGTTCTTAGAACTTGGCTTGTCTTTTGCTATGTGATAAAATCACAACTAAGATACCTACTTGCAATAGAAGTGGTTTAGTTTTCCAAGTTTTTATCGCTTGGAAAATGGACCTGTGCATCCTGGTATGACCCCCTGGAGGTTAGCTGGTGGCAGGAGAGCCATGCACCAGTGCACGGTGGGACAAGTGAGTTTCACAGAATCACAGAATATTCATGGTTGGAAGGGACCTTTGAGATCATCAAGTCCAACCACAGAAAAACCCCAAACAAACAAACAAACAAGCCCCAAATCAAAACGACAAAAAACAAACAAACAGAAACTCCCCAGAAAAAAAAAAACCCAAACAAACTCCACAAACAAACACACAGACAGACAAAAGCCAACAATCTTGGGCACTAGAGCATGCCCTGAAGTACCACATCTACACGTTTCTTAAATACCTCCTGGGATGGTGACTCCACCACCTCCCTGGGCAGGCTGTTCCAGTGCCTGACCACTCTCTCAGTAAGGTAATTCTTCCTAATGTCTAAGCTAAACCTCCCATCTGGCTGCAAGGCCACAGCTGGTGCTGTGATTTTAAACCAGCTTGAAATCTCACATTTCCATATCATTCATCTTCTTTCATCCAGTAGCTTTGGTGGCTGTGGGAATGTGGTGTCACCGGTGTGGAGGGCTCAGGTGGTCAGAAGATGGCTCCATGAATGACAGGGGGCTCAGGCTCCCTCTGGCATGTGGGGCATCGGGGAGAAATGGTCTCTGCTTGGGAGAAGCCAACACCCTATCTCCCCTTACTTTCAGGCTTCCCCAAAAAGGAGGTGGGTGGTGGGGGGACTGGTGTTGGCTGCGACATCAGGGCAGGTGGCTCCTGGTCCTCACATTGCAGTGGTAGGGCAGAGGTGGCATTTGCTCACCATTTCAGGAGCTCACAAAAGCCGTTTTCTGGGAAATGCCTGAGATAAAGAGTAAGCACGATGGCCTGCTCTGTAACAGAGATTTATGGCTGAACTGCTGACCCATCTTCAAATGCAGCCGTTCGAGACTTGCATTATAATATGGGATTAAATTTGTGTGTCCCTTTGAGTTACTAGTGGCATTAGTCATCTTCACTATGAACGTCCAGCTGGGTCGCTGAAATTACTGGGTTTCACCCCAGAACTTCTTTCTGGTGCTTCTGCATTGGTTTCTGCATGTGTTTGGTCTTTTTAATATCTCTTGCTTGCCATGCTTTTGTTGTTTCTTTTAAATTTTGTTAATATAATATCTGTTAATATAATATCTGTTAGAAGACAGTTTTAAAGGAAATACTTTGAGAAATGTTTTGGCTTTCCCACGTAGTTTAGATATCTCAGTCTTTTGGTGGTTCTGGTTTTTTGGTTTTGGTTTGACTGCAAAGTCATCACTGATGTATTTTTGCTAAGAAATTTTATTGTTTGTGCTTAAGTTACCTGAAATTCAGAAAAGTTGCACTCTCAAAAATGTGTGATATCCCCATCATGATGGATTTGAAGTGCTCCATTGCTTAGGCACAAACCTCATGCTGCTGCCTTCTTAAGTCAGTTGTTTCCCATTCTGTTCTCATAATGACATACATGAAAGATTAAAGATAATGGTGTTTTCTTGTGAGCATAGCCCAAGGTGAATTCTGTTGGCTAAATAAATAACTGAATTAAAAAAAAACCAAACCACAAGCAGCTAGATGGTGTTTAAAAACATAGCTCCAGAGTCAGCTTTCTAAATTCCCTGTTGGGGGGCTTACCCAACTTGGCTTAGTTTTGCAGGGGGTTTTTTTGGTGGGATTTTTTGTGTTTATCACAGCTGTGGCCTAAAACCCCCTTAATGACAGTCCTAACAGAGGAGAGCCGTGCCAGCATGACAGCTCTCGTAAGTGCGAGTCACCAGAGACGATAAAGCCGTGACTTCCAGTTGGGCTCCATCAGGAGTGCTGGGCTGCTCTTGCAGGTGTGGTGGGAGGAGGTGTGGGGCAGTCCCATGGGTGGGATAGCAGGGGAGGCAAAGCTGCCATGGCACAGCGCTTGTGCCTTCAGACATCACGAAGGTCTCAGGCTGCTCTCCTCCTGGGCAGGGAATTGGTTTTACAAGTGTGGTCGGCTTGTGTATTTTGGAGTTGGCAAGCTGGTGTAGTTTTTTGCATTGCTGATGCCCATTCACATGCTGAAAATCACGCGGGGATGGTACGAATTAGCATTGTAGACCTCATTTAAGGGAGTAATTGACTTTGCTGTTAGCTAAATGCTCCTTCTTTTCTTGCGGTTTGTGTAGCTATGCTCATGTTTCGCCGAGGTACCTGCTACACCTTGGCCTCGGCGTTTGTGTCTGGAGCGTTCTCTAGTTTGGAGACGGTAACTTGGTCACGTTAACAGGTCGGTTTGGACTGGTGAAGAGGGACAGTGGGTGACTCGAAGTGTTTCGGTTATGTTTGGGAAGACAGAGGATGCATTCATAAACAAGCAGCGGCAGAAGTCCTTGCTCTTTCACAGGTGCCGAGATCAGGCCGTGGTGGAGAACGGCTGTGTGTGCAGTGAACACTTTGGCTGCTTAGGGTTCACTCCTGCTCTAAGAAACCTGTGGTGTGGCCTAGACAGCGTAAATACACATCCGAGGGAAGGGTGCTGGGGAGGCCTTGTTAGCGCTTTTCTGTTGAGGAGGCAGTGGAGTCCTTTATCTCCAATGCTGGTTCATACCAGCCTTGCTTGTGAAGGAAACGGAGGCAATTATCATAGGTAAACCAAGGGAATTTAAAATGGATCCAAGAACCTGATTTTATCTCTGATTATGTGACTATTTATCAATTCCCTGTGCTGTCAGGGAGGTAAATTAGGTTACCTGGTGCCATTAGTTTTCTCCATCTCTGGATTTTTATCATCGTTTCTTCGGTTGTTGCAACTGTCCCACAAATTTACATGCCAATGAGTTAACAGATGAATATCTAGAAGCGTGCTTTGTGCATGTGAGCTTGCAGAAAAATCTCCTTCAATCTTTCACGTGCCTTTTAAGTCCAATTATACTTTCTTCGGAGTTCTATCTTTGCCGTAGTACTGAGTCTGTTCTGCATCTACCAGATTTGTAGGTGAAAATCCTGTTGACCTCAGCGTCTTGCAAACCTAGATGACCGAATCTTTTAGAATAATATACAAGACCATAGGGAGCAGATGACAGTTACTGTAAGGCCATTTTTGTTTGCGTAATGTTATTTCTTGAGGCTCATCACTACTAATTAGTATTTAATCATCTCTCGGAGGATAGATCCCGCACGTCGGTGGAGCAGGCCTCTCTCCATCTTAGCTCTCTTTCAGCGGGGTGGGCAGATGGCTGATACGTTCTGTCCTTACAACAGTTCAGGGTTATGAGAGGGAAGCGTTTAAATTTCTCCTGTACTGAAGGGACTCTGAAGCGTGGCACGCGCGTGTCTTACTGGATGATCGTTATTTCTGTAGCTGAACTGGTTCTTTGGGCTCTGGGACTAGGCCACAGGATTTTTTAGGAGCCGTAATAAAGGAACGGAAGCGATGCTATTAATATTAATTTTGCTGTAATTTCCATGTGGTGTTTTGCAAGCTGCTCTCCAGATGTTCTTTTTTTTTTCATCTGTATGGTTCTGGAGACAGTGCTAAAAGCCTTAAAAGAAGCAGGCAGCCCCTGCCTGCTCTGTTTCTCGCTTTCCCCATCTCTCTGAATCTCCATGCTGAGTGGAGGTGGTGACTGGTCCCTGTGTCATGCCCACAGTCACCCCTTCCCAGAGGCCACAAGGCCAGAGGACTCCAAAGAGTAGCCCAGGCTGAGCAGAAGGCTAAAACTGTGTCTTGTCATTTCTTTCTGGGAGTTACTTGCTGTGAGCTTTGAGAAGAGGTTGGGCTGGGTTTGGGCTGCATGTGGATCCAGATGGATCAGGTTGAAAGGTTCTTTTTTTTTTTTTAATATATATTCAAGCAGCTTTTATTTTTAAAGAGTTTATTTGCTCGGAGAATACGGTGGTGTGAATAATGAGGTGTTGGACTTAATTTGCAAAAGTCTGTGGATCTTGGGAGCAGACCTAAGGATGCTGGTCCAAGGATGTTGGTCTGCTTATGTGGTGCAGCAGAGAAGGAGGAGAGAAGAGGAGAGGCTGGAAGCCTGTGAACACCATAGGAAGAGGAGCACTTACATTTCCCTATAGCTGGGAAGTGAAGGAAGCCTTCCCAGGAACTCTTACAACCACTCAATGACTTAATGCCTCTGAAGAGAAGTGAGAAGCTCAGACCTGATGATGCCCCAGGGTTCAAGTTACCAGTGAAGCTACCAAGTTCTTCAGGGTCTTGTTCTTAACTGGATTACGGCTACTGCTTCAGAGAAAATAGTATGTGGGAACAGAAAATTGTGCAGAACACCACCAGCAAGGTATGTTTACAACTCACCCCTAGCGCACCAGAAATTATTCTTATTGCAACGGCCTAAGTACATTCCCTGCAACTGAAGTTTCAGCTGGACTATCTGTTTTATTCCTTTGGTAAGTTTTAAAAAAACATTTATCATTTGGATGGAGTTTCCGATGGCTTGGCCTCCATCTGGCAACAACTTTAAAGTGTTTAGAAATTTCCTTTCAGCATTTTTTGGCGACAGAATATGAAAAACTCCTCATTTTGTATGCTTCTAAAAATAAATGGGGGCTATATCAAAACCTGACATTTTTGATGGAGGTAGTCCTCACAGGCATGGAGACTGTTGATGATTTGGGAAATCCTAAAAAAAATTAAGTTTGCAAAGGAAGAAGAATTTCCTGAATATGCCAGGTAACATCAATGTTCTTTTTCGTAGCAGGACTTGAAACTTAGGTCTGTTGATGGCACCATGGGTTCTAACAGTCCAGTTAGGCAGAACCAAGCCAACACTACAAAGTGTGTTGGCTTCAAAGTTGTATCTGGGGCTCAGGGTCCAACCAGAATTGAAAGTCTGTAGCAGAGATGGGAGGGCCTAAGGCCTTTGGGCCCATGCAGTCTGCAGGGATGTGTGCTTGGGTTGGGATTTTTGCCCATGCTAGAAGGGAACGCCAAGGTGCATGACAGTGTGCACCTTGCCTGGGGCTGTCCAAATGCTCTACTCCAGTCTCACCAAAGAAAATGTGAAGAACGTTGTATACACTTTATGGAAACACATGCACATCAATTCCAAAAGCTATTTGAGATGGAGGATTGCTGCACATTTCCTATGGTGAAGGGGAGGGGGGAAGACCCCATGATTTCGGTTGTGTTCCATAATAGTCTCCTGGCCAAAGCATTTTCATTGCAACCTGCTGTTGCCACCACTGTGTCAACATACAATCAAAACACCAGATAGGAAAGTTTTGGCTTTTATTCTTGCAAGAATAGGTTAAGATAAAAGAGAGAACACTTTCCAGGCATGTATTAACAGAAGAAAAGATGGAAACTCAATCCTTGGGTATGCGGTTCACTTCAATAGTACTTAACATCTAACCGGTTCTAATTAGGCTTGCAATGATAACATAATTAAGTGCATGTCACTTCTGTTTCCCATTGAAAACAAAGAGGAAACAAAAGTACAGATAGGTCAGTACCTTGATGCTCTCCCTGGTGGCTGCGTCTCATTGCTGAGCCCATTTTTACTGGTGCAGTTGCCCTGTGCTGGGTACAGAACTTACTGCTCTGTGGCGTGCACTGATTGCAAACAAAGCGTGATTCAACTTACCTGTGAAATAACGTCTTATAGAAAACCAGCAGCTGATATTATTGCATGTTTAGAGACTTTTTTTTTTTTTAATTTCCTCTTGGTTTACAGGCCACTGATACTGTGTTAGTGCTCTTTTTTGTGCAGCTGCGTCTTTGAGTCCATAGAAGCCGAACCAGTTTGCAGTTGCTAGCTAATGTTGAGATCAGCTTACGTATTATTTGGGACTGAGTTTCTCTTTCCAGTATACTTCAGGAAAAACTGCTGTGTTAAATTATGCAGGTTAAATGACCTAGAGGCTTAAATTGATCTTTCTTGTCCCAGAACAACTTACAGACCATCTATGCATCATCTGCAGACTTTAGGGTTTTTTTCACATGCGGGTGCAGATTGAAAACTCCTGAAGAAAGAACCAGGACCTCAAGATGTCGAGGAGCTAGCTGTCAGGAGAATTCCAGTATTATTTCCTGGAACATACAAGCCAAGACCAAGCATATTCCTTGCTGCCTGTTCTCATAAAATGGGGGTGGATGTGAAGGGATGGGATCAGGATTTACTCGTGGAAGGTCACACCTTTCAAGGAGAAAAAAAAAAAAGGTTTGTGGGGATGGCATTATGGGTTTTTGTGATGGCAGGTGAGACTGGGGCCACGTACAGCCTTTCTAGGAGGTGGCAAGGTCTTGCTATATTTACTGCGTACGTTAAGGATCTTTCTGCAGCTTTCAGAGTGGTTGTGCTAAACTCTTGCTGGCAGGATGGTGCAGCTGTTTTCTCTGCCCATAGCCTTGTCGGCAAATGCTTTCTTAAGGAAAAATACTCCATTTAAAATTTTTCCCCTTTGGTCTCCCTATTTCCAAGCGATGCTTTTGCTGAGTGTCTTTCCAGCATGGAAAGGGCAGCTCAGCCCCCTCCATTTCCCTGCCTGGTGCTGAGCTTACCCACTCTCAGCCGTGTTTACCTTGGCACACTCACCAGAGAGGCGTGCAAGACAGGACCATTGGTCCTTGCACCATCCGAGGTGGTCCCTGCCACAGCTGGGGTCTGCCCTGTGGTGGTGGGGGGGGTGGGCTGTCCCTCTCCGTTCGCCGGCCTGTGGAATTACAAGCTGGGAGAGATGTGCTGGACCAAGCAGAGTGGCAATAAACTTGAGTATTTCATCCAGCAATTGCATTATTTTCAAGTGAAACCAGCAACGAAAATAAAACCTCCTACTTCTAGAAGTTTTGTGTTTTGTAAGCAACAGCTAGTTGCTTTCTGCCGGGAAAGATGGTTGTACTTAAAATAGATATGGCTGTGGGAGAGAGAATTTTCAGCTAGTGAAATTGTTCAAAACGATATGGAAAAGTTGCCTCAGTTTCTGTGAGCTGGCATGATAGGCATATAATACCTATGCAGAGAAACGGGTGCTGTTTAACACAAAATAAACTCGGTCGCTGTCATACGGAAACCTGAGCGTGCTGCACCATGGCTATTTTTTAACAGAAGTGTCAGATTTACAGTGTTCCCTCCCCCCACCTTCGCTGACCTCAGATTGCCAGGGGAGCAGACAGGATTAATCCCTGTACCCTGAAGAACAGCCAGTATTAGAGCCAGGAGCTGGGCTGTTTCCTAGACCAGTGCAATCCCCAGATGATCAAGAACATAACCGAACCACAACCATTTGGTTGATTTATTCTTTTAATTTCATTAAGTGCTTGACTTTGCAGTTTCATGCCAGGTGTTAGACCAAAATGACTTCCTATTTTTTCCAGCACCATCGAATATGTAAAATATGTAAGATGGCAGACCTCTAAATATTATGGATATCAAGAAGAATTTCACGCTAAGTCTTTGCTCTTAGGCAATCAATCAAGCTATTACTGATATGAAAATAAGAGCCGCCTTATCAATGAGAAACAGACAGTTAACCAGTTTTTCTTCTAGCACCATTCATCAGCCAGTCAGTTGTGCACCCAAGCCCAAGTCTGTGTGGCAATAACATTTGCCTCCTGAAAGCGTATTTGCTCTGTATTGTATGTTAGTGCAATACTGGTAAGCAAAAGGGTGTGATATAGAAAGACATTTTAAGAAAAATTAAATCAGCTGAGATTGATGAGTACATGTGGGTGGATAGAGCTTTGTCCGTATGAAATGTATAAAATGTCTTGCAAAGCCATCTTGCTCTGCTTGAAATCAGTGGGAACCATGTACATCCAGACTGTCATACGCACTCAACCGATTGTTTTTGAAACTCGCCCATGCTTAATATTCAGATTTGGTGAAACAGAGGGTTATTCTGGCTTGGATCCTACAGAATTCCCATAGAGTTGGGATTGGGAGGGTTTATCACTCATTCTTCTGATTGATATCTCAGCAGGATGAACCTTTTTTTCCCATCCTCTGTCAAAACAGAAGACTTGTGAAGTTCCACCTCCTGTCTCTAGACTGGCTTTGGTTGCCCTTTGATTTTGCAGCACAGCATCATTTCCCAAGAAGATGTGCACTCCTCCAGTGTGGTGGTTCCACTAAAGCTTAGATAGCCCCAAACGAGGTAGAATTGTGTTTAAAATTTTGCAGCTTCTACAACAACGAATCATAGAATCCTAGAACTGTCTAGGTTGGAAGGGACCTTTAAGATCATCTAGTCCAACCACCAACCTAACTCTGATTAAAAAAAACCAAACAAACCAAAACAAACCAACGACCCATTACTAAACCATGTTACTGAGCACTATGTAAACCCATCTTTTAAATACCTCCAGGGATGGTGCCTCAACCAGTTCCCTGGGCAGCCCATTCCAATGCTTAATAGGCCTTTCCATATAAAAACTTTTCCTGATGTCCAATCTGAACCTCACCTCGCCCAACTTGAAGCCATTTCCTCTTCTCCTGTCACCTGTGACTTGGGAGAAGAGATCTTCTTCTCCCTCCCCCCCCAAAAAAAGCCTAAACTAAAAGCCTAAACTAACGAAGCCTAAACTAAAGACCGTGCAAGCAAAAGACTTGATCTGTAGATGTGTGGATGAGACAGTGGACTGCGACATGACACGTGAGTCAGCTGGTGGATGAATGAATGCTGAGTATTATGGCTGGCATCGGAGGGCATGGCAGAGTGCACGTTGTTTGGATTAAATTCAGAAAAGAAATGGGGCCTGTCTGGTCCCTGTCTGTTGATAAATTGGGAGTTTTTACAACATTGACAGTTGTGTATTATGTTTTCTCTGTTCTTCAAATACTGTTGTTCTTAAGAAGCATTGTGTAATTGTTTAGAAGAAAACTAGATCTTTGGATTTATTTACCGGTGGTAGTCCTTAAAAGATAATAGTTGACATGCCCATTTTATAGACAGAGAACTAATGCAAGTCAAGCAATATCTCTAAGGAACAGTTTGGTCAAATTTGGCACAGCTGTGAATCGGTTATTTTAAGTCCCTGACTGTAATAATTATTACAATGTAGCACTCACTTTGACATCTTATTTCAATTGCAGGAATAGCAAGCGGAAATAAAAATTGCATTTTACCTGCTGTTAAGGTACCTTGTAAAGTATGGTAGTATTTCTGAACAGTCTAATGAATACTGCTTGTGGAAGGAGATTATTGGATGGAGCAGCTAGCTGTCTCTGAACTACAAAATTGGTAGATCGTGATGTTTCTTTATTCTGAAGTTGCATGTACGATGCACTGGAAAAGGCATTTTAGCTTGCCCAGTATCATCGGAGAGGGAACAGAGCTGCCAGTGTATGACCAGGTGAGTGGACTTCCACAGCTTGGAACGATCCAGGCAACTTTCTTGAATTCATAGGTCAGGCAAGCCCTTTTGTGGGGAGTAATAAAAATAATCCCCTCATGCAGGACATAGGGGGGGATAGCTTTCCTTCAAGGAAGTAAGTGCACGTTTCTGTAAATGGATATCCACCTCTATTTTGAGAGATCATTTGGCTAGGGAGCAAGCATATCGACATGCTTACCCCAAAGGAAGGAAATTTGGTGTCCTGCTTAAGAACGTCCTCATCCTCTTCGTGCTAAGTGTCAGCAATGTGTTATGTCCATGGTATGTACCAAGTGTGGCAGGCAGGATCAAGTTTGAATGTTGACCTCCAGAACAAGCTAGTTTGCTTACTTATACCTTGCTGTGGACATGAAGATACGGAGAAGGATTTTTCTAACGTGGAGCTCTGGTTAAAGACCAGCATGCAGAATTTGGTCATCTGTGGGTTCTGCCACATTTTCTGAGTGAGATTGTCAAGCGTTCCTAGGAATTGGACTGACTTCTTAGCTAAAGAAGGATTTCTCTCTAATTTACTCGTACAGTGGATGCTATGACAGCTGTGAAGACTTATTAGGAGTTTTCTTTGCTAAATTTTAATCGGATGGCTACAAAGTACAGACCTTGTGGGGGTGGCAGCTCTCACGAGTCTGCTTTAGTGCAAGAAAAGTGCACTACCACCTACCGGGGCTGAGGCTGAGCTGTGCTGGGAGGGACAGAGTGGGCGTCCCAGGCTGCCACATGAGGCTAGAACAGGATGAGGATAAGGGTTTCAGGTAATTTATTGCATGGAGGAAGCATGTAGACAGGGTTCCTTCAAGAAGGGAGTTTGTTCATGCTGAGAGACTACTCTGTAGCCCATACCGTAAGTCTTCTGTGCTTTCTCCCACACCTTCAGTGAGGCCCTTCTGGAAGAAGTTAATGCTGGCTGCCCTTGGTTTTGTGTCAGAATGAAATTAAGGTTTTTCACTGGCTGTAGATTGAGGTGTATTTTGTTGTTTGGTGGGTGTAGGCGCGGACAGCTCCTGGAAAGACGTGACCGTGGATCCTAGTATGCATTTTGAAGCTGAGTGGGTTTGGGTGAATGGCAGGCTGTTTTTCTTCAGGTGGTCCCTGTTCAGTTTTATCCTAACGTCTCTTGTAATGGGTATTGCTCAGCTGTTCAGGCTGAGAGCAGAGCAGAACAGTTTACAGCAGTCACTGTTTTGTTTTCATCCTCTTGTATGGTCTGGTGAACAAGAGTGGGAAGGGTTCAGCAGGGACTCGGCAAAAGGTCATTAATTTCTCTGTCGTTCCTGGACCTTGCTACCTGAAAAGAGAATTTTCAGGTAAGGTGAAGCATGATTTCTGTTTCTCACTTCTGCCTAAGTGGTATCATGTAGAGACAGAGACTGGCCGATGGCTTAGTTCATGCCTTGGTATCTTTTATTACTTTATTTGGTGCAGTTCAAATTACATTTTTCCAATGGTAAATTACGAGTTGCTTAGGAAAGACTTCTTAATGCCATTTTTGCTGGCAATTTATTTCATCCTTTTCATGTAAGTAGTACCAATCTAGTATCTAGTGGGGCTGCCTGCTAAGCAGTAACAGATGGCCATGCTAGCTAGGACAGGAGGGATCATCGGGGTAGGAGCCAGTGTTATCTAGATATGTGTTTTGGATATCAACATTAATGTTTCCCAGGAGGGAGCACAGCTGGCACTGGAATTGTGGAAATCTGATTTTTGGTATTCTTTATTCCAAGTCTTGGCATACTTAAAAGTTAACGTATGTGGTTTATGTTGGGATATATCAATAATATTGGAATTATACCCCTTCTTGGATAAAATCACTGTGCTTCCTGCTTTTCTCCTTTTTTTTTTTTTTTTTTGCTTATCCTGTAATCAAAAGTACTGTGAGAGAAATTATACAGAAGAAGGCAGCCAGTTCTGTAATATAATGTTGCTTCCATCCTCTGCCGCAGGATAATCTTAAAGTATAGTAACTAATGCAAAGCTGAAGGAGGAAAAACAGAATTAGTCATAGACATTTCGGAGCAGTTTTTCCACCACTAGCCTTGCTCCTGCGCTAAAATGCTTTGGTACCATGAGGAGCAAAAGGCCAAAGAGGAGAGGGGATGTGTCAGAAAGTGGCTGCCTTGCAGAGCTCCTCTTCTGGGGCTTCTTAAAGCTGGGCAGGCAGCATCCTCCATGCTTGGGCTTCATTTTCATCTGCAGTAATAGGCGCATCTCCTCTTGACACCCTCCCTTTAAGTATGCTTATAAATACTTAAAGGGTGGTTGTCCAGTGGACGGGGCCAGTCTTTTTTCAGTGGTGCCCAGGGATGGGGGAAATGGGCACAAACTTGAACATAAGAAGTTCCACCTAAACATGAGGAGGAACTTCTTCACTTTGAGGGTGGCAGAGCACTGGAACAGGCTGCCCAGGGAGGTGGTGGAGTCTCCTTCCCTGGAGACATTCAAAACCCGCCTGGACACGTTCCTGTGCAACCTGCCCTTCTAAGGGGGTGGGGAAAAAACGTGGATGTAGAAAGCCGTGATCTTAAACAGTCTGTGGCGGTAAATCTTTGATTCTGCTAGGGTGGCTAAGGCTGAGGCACAATCACTGAAATTACAGCTTGCTTTGTGCACTCTGTTATGTTGGATGCTCATAAAGGCACCAGCAGGCAAAAGCCAGGAGATCCCAGGCATGGCCTTGTGACTGATTTGAGAGATCAGGCCTTTTGGAGGGCTCTTAGAGTATATATTGGAATCTGTTTCCTCTTGACACTACGAAGCCACATTTCTGGGAGGCAGGGGACACATGAATAAAAACGTCAGAAACTTCTTACCAAAAAATTCTGTCAGACATGCGAAAATCTTCACTTTGTGGGCTTTTTCTTTCTGTGGTGGTGTTGTCCTAGGAGCTTCTCATGCAAATCCAGTTTAGAAGGTAACATTCAGTTCTCCTTTTCCTTCCCCCTGGATGGACTGAAGCTAAGCAGTCCTTGCTACGTGTGAAGTAACTAGAGCATGTGTCAACCATGGGATGTTGTAACGCTCTGACTTCTTTCCTCTACTGTAGGATGATAGCCCATAGTAGATGAAACACATTAGAAGTGCCTAGAGAATGATGCTGAAGATGACCTAAGGTGATCCTGTCGGGCTGAGACCTTATCCTTGGGCAGGGAGCAAGGGGAAAACACTTCGCACTTCTCCTCAGCCTGTCCTGGAGGCATTTCTGTCTCACAACTTGGCTTATGAACATTGTGTTTTCCTAGTGCTCCGTCACTGTGATGACAGTAGCTTCTGCTGTCTTGATGTCTATCTTTTGAGCAGAAGCAGGAAAGGTTGGCGATGTGTTATGAAAAGACCCATAAGGAATTGTCTCTGAATTGCCCTGGGAGAGAACAGGAGACCAAGTAAGGCAGTGAAACCGCCTCTGCCCCTGCCCCACGTACACACATTTGCTTGAGTCTAGCCAAATTCTGCATGGGCTCATTTAGAAACTTTTCTGGTCATTCAAGAAACAGAGAGATAGAAGTGATACATCTGGAGCCTCTTGCTAAATTAATATGAAACTTCTTATTTTGGAAACTGCCTTCTCTCCGTTTAAAGCATCTTTTGCCTCATTTGGTATTAAAGTAATTTCAAAGGCAATTAAAGCCTCCTTTGGGCCGTTCCCTGTGTGTGAATTCATTTTTTTTCCATAGAAGGTCATTCTCCTTGAGGCATTTGCTTCAGCTTATAGAAATTAATAGCTTGCAGGACTGTAGTGACCATATTGCCTTCTGCTGAGTTTTCAAGGAAGGGCTGAGATACTTCAGAAATTTCTCTTCCAGGTGGTTACCAGATTCCACCACAAAGATCTCTAGTCCTGTCAGCTTTCTTCCCAAACCTGCTAGCAAGACTCTTCTCCACATGTTTGGCATTAGACAGTCAGAGGGGCTATGCTCATGGTGGACTAAAAGCCCTTCTTTGGTATTACACGAGTCCCCTTAAATATGCGTTAAGAAGTCATGTGAGTTTGCCTCTCAGAGCTGTGACAGGACTGCTGCAGGGTATTTTCAGAGCAGAGGGCTTAAACGGTTGACCCAGTCCCATGCCCTACTTTCTCACCAGTGGTCTCGTTTGTGGAGACAGTGCTAGAAATACCGTGTTAGTCTTTCAGGGGAAGAAAAGATGAGTTCGCCCCAACTTGCTCCAGGAGCCACAGAATGTATGGCTGTGCAAAATGCTCCAGTGCACTTACCCGTAGTGGAGGTGACAGCTGAGTCTTTCCTGTCTCTCCTGTCTGTGTTAGCTATGGGACAGAAGGCCATGGCATACCTTTTGGAGAATGACAAAGGAGCAAGCACCTGCTTCTGTGCCTGAGCTGCTGAAGTGATCAAGGTATTTAATGCTAACTCTCCCTTGCGCTTCCTTTCTTAAGCTCTGCTCTTGGGAAATAGCTCATTAATTTGTTAGTGGCCTGGTAAGGAAGGAGGGGGCGGAAAGCCAGTAACTAATGAATTTAGTCCAGGTCCAGGCTCCCCATAGCAGTCACGAGCCTGCTCTTCCCCTCCTTGTTGTGGCGGAGAGATCAGGAGCTGGGTGGCGAGGAAGGTGCTTCCCTGTTGTGCCATACACTAGTTTGACTGCTGCTCATACACTGGCTGCTATGTATAAAATCTCTTCTTGACGGACATGAGAAGTTACCTAAGAAATTATGGCTGTATAGCTCACACAGATTTCGAATTTAGCAACCACCTTCCTCCCAAAACTTCATATCAGAGTTTAAATGCAGTACCTTTCTTTCCTTTTCAAAGGGGTCTGCATGTATATCACAATTTGACAGGCAAAAAGATCTTTGTAATAATGCTTTGACCTCATCAGTCAGCCATCCAGAGAGATAGAAATTGGCAGGTTCCTTTTGTGTGCCTTTGCAAGCACTGCTTGAGGAAAACACAGTTCATTATCTGCTCAGGAAGGAGAATATTGGTGTCATCACACTATCTATTGCTGGCCTTTTCTCCAGCTCACCAGTGAGGTCTGTTACAATGAACCATGAATTTTTTACCTGGCTTTGAAACTGGCAAGAAAACCACAGGATGACTGTAAAGTATAAAGATTTGCACTTGGTTCCTGTTGTAGGAAGACGTTGTGGATTTTCACATTACTAATGCATATTTCAAATTGGGCAGAGGAAGTGAGGATGCCTATATAGAGAGAAGATTTTACTGTGCTTTGTATTCCAGCAAACAATATGTGAAAGGTGATTCATCAAGAAAAATAGGAAGAATTTAATTAACTTTATCTCTCATGACACAGAAAGATATCTGAAGGAGGAAAAACTCTGGCATCACTTTTTTTGAAACTTTCTTTATTAAGTGCCATCGTTACTCACAAATATCATACTACTGAAGTTTTAGATGTCTTTGTTCCTGACATACCTGCCAGTGTTTCTACAGCACACCTGGGCTGCACCTTTGAGGCTCCCAGCTTCGGGAGTAGGCAGACAAATAGTGAACAGTTTGTCCTGAAATGCCTAATAATAAAATGGTATTTGTATGTGTATCTAACCTAAGTAATAATAACAACAACAACAACAACAACAACAGTAATAATATTGAACATCTTGGAAGTTCAAAATTCACTCTGTATCCAATGCTTCTAGCTTATGTTCTGGTAAAATAAAGCAACAAAACATTTTTTCCTGTTCTTAATACTTCTCTTTAGCTAACCAGCAGGTTCCTTCTGTTTCATTGGGTGGTCCTTTGCCAGACAATTGCCATGAAGCTTGCCTGGGATGCAGCCCTGGTTCCAGTGGGGTGTGAGGGATGGACCTGCAGCATTTGTCTTTTGATGTAAGGGTAGCCACACAGCCATCAGACCATTGTTTCATGATGGCAGCTTGACTTGGGTCTTTCTGGATGCCTCCTCTGGCAGGTACAGTTTGCCCTGTACTTCCAGGTGGACACGTTAAGCAATCTTCCCTCACCCCTCAAATATAGCGGCTTTAGGGCTGCTTGTTCTCTCTAATCAATTCTCAGAGAGCTCCCATGCATTGGGATCATTCCTTCAGAGAAAGGCAGTGGGTTTCTTTGGGTTTTGTGATGGCCACTGCTGCAGAGGGGACCTTTGGTCACCACATCGCTAAGGTGGGCTCTGAGCTTTGTTATGGGCTCCCCAGCGTGATGCCTGCAACTTCAGCCTGAGCATCGCGGCGATAACTTGGCATAAGGAGGTTGGGGAGAGCTGAGTTACTCAGTGTGCCCTCACAGCCTCCCCCAGCCTGTGACTGCTGCCTCTGCTGTGGTTAATCTCTGCCTGTCTGGGGAAGGGTTAAATGCTCATTGCGTTTCTGAGGTTGAACTTTCCTTAGCAGGCAGTGCTGTTTCCCCACCAGTATAAGCCAGTTTCTTCATTCCTAGAGAGACAAGTTGCTTGTTTTTAAGGAGTCCCCATTACTGTCTCTGTTTCACCAGCTTCCTGATGCTGCTCATGTGTTGACATCCTCACTCAAGACCAAACCCTTCATTCCCCCCACTTTAGTGTCTGCATCATGTGTTTTCCAAATACATACATCCATTTGTTCTGGTTCCCTGTTGTCCCATGTTCCTTTTAAATGGGACAATTTATTCAGACTTCTCTTTGGTTTTTCCCCTCTGCATTTTGCCAGCTCCCATCCTGTGCCCGGCTTGAGGCTGTAGAGATTTTATGACCTGATCCACAGGGAACACATCACCACAGGAACAATGTGTGCTTTGCACTTGCCTAAAAACTCCTGGTGAAATCATCTCTCTCCCTTCTTATTTTTACTTTTTTCCCCACCCACCCAGTTTAAAGGTTTAGCATCTGATTTTGGTTTGGTTCAGACGAATCTGCTTTCCCTGCTGTGGGCTCCCTCTATCTGAGACTCACCAGGAGCCCAAATGCCGCTGGGGTTTTTAAGCTGTGGTGCAGGCTGGAGGTCCAAGCACTCACTGTAGGCTGTTTTCCCTGTGATTTTACCCTTGTTCAGCGTTTTTTGGAGAGTTACGAGTTGGGGGGGATGCTGATAACACAAGGAGGGGGCAACTGCACCATGGTGGCAGGGTACAGTACGGAGGGGTTTATGCCCATGCTGAATAGCGCAGCCACGCTATAATCTGCCCTGTGCCAGCTATATCTTGGATTTGCAATGCCTTCCTAATGAGGTCGTGGTTATTTACTGTGTACGCTCAGCATGGCCGCCTGCCCTGCCCTCCCTGGCACCTGGGGCAGCTGCCTGCCCTGCCGGGTGCCCGGGCTTCGGCCGCTCCGCACTCGCTCCGCTCTGCCCTTGAGAGGCGTTGGTCTCGTTTGGGTTTTTTTTTCCTTACCTTCAGGGGGAAAAAAAAAAAAGGCCGCATTGCATTTAAAAAAAAAAAAAAAAGGGAGGGGGAAGAGTGAGGAGAGGTGAAAAAAATGGAAAATTATAGTGTGAAGGGGAACGTGAAATGAATGCGTGGAGAGCACCTCTGAGGAGAAAGACCTAGGAGTCCTGGTGGATAGTAGGATGAACATGAGCCAGCAATGTGCCCTTGTGGCCAAGAAAGCCAATGGCATCCTGGGGTGCATCAGGAAGAGTGTGACCAGCAGGTCGAGGGAGGTCATCCTGCCCCTCTACTCTGCCCTGGTGAGGCCCCACCTGGAGTACTGTGTCCAGTTCTGGGCTCCCCAGTTCAAGAAGGACAGGGAACTGCTGGAGAGGGTACAGCAGAGGGCTACAAAGGTAATTAGGAGCCTGGTGCATCTCCCTTACAAGGGAGGGACTTGGGTCTTTTTAGAGAAGAGAAGGCTGAGGGGGGATCTGATCAATGCTTATAAATGCTTAAAGGGTGGGTGTCAAGAGGATGGGGCCAGTCTTTTTTCAGTGATGCCCAGGGATAGGACAAGAGGAAATGGGCACAAACTTGGATATATGAAGTTCCACCTAAACGTGAGGAGGAACTTCTTCACTTTGAGGGTGGCAGAGCACTGGAACAGGCTGCCCAGAGAGGTGGTGAGGTCTCCTTCTCTGGAGGCATTCAAAACCCACCTGGACACGTTCCTGTGCAACCTGCTCTAGGAGGACCTGCTTTTGGCAGGGGGGTTGGACTAGATGATCTCCAGAGGTCCCTTCCAACCCCATGTGATTCTGTGATGCTAACATAAGCTTTGGTGCAGTGCCTGCTGGCGCAGGAGGGATCGGCGTCGGATGAGGCGCCGGCACGCACGGAGGTGTCGGGAGTGCAAACTGGGCCGCAAGCCCTAAAAAGCTTTCTTGTCTGGTGTGCAATTAACGCCCCCGCCCCCGGGACAGCGTGGCCCTCCCTGTGAAGAGGTGAAGCACTGCTTGCGGTGTGAAGCCCTGAATAGGGGCAGCGCCGCCCAGGTATTCCCCGGAGGCGGTGTCGCGGGCGGGCTGCCTGCCATCTTAGCAGTGAGCAAATGTCTCCTCCTGTCTTAGCCCGGGCAAGGCCGAGCTTGTTTTGCTTTTGTTGCGTGGTGGTGTGCTCATGTGTGATCCTCCCGCCACTGGCTGGGATGCTGCGGGGCTCGGGGTGCCAGTGGGGCAGCAGCAAAAGGCCTACCTCCCGGCGTGGGGTGGGAGCAAGAGCACCAGCTGAAGCGGGGGTCCCTGCCTTGCCCTCACCCCCACAGTGCCGTTTGGCAGCTTCTCTAAGGCCATGATACCATGCCATGGCTTTGGGGGTACGGGATTGTCCTTTCTTTCCTTTGAGATTTTGCTCTTTCGGATGGCTTCGCCCGGCAGAGGTGTCTGTGGGTGCTGGTGCTGTCGGCTGCCTGTTTCTGCCTGTTTCTAACCGTGTGAAAGATGGACACCAAGGACTGACGGAACTTGGTTGTGCAGGCAAAGATGTAAGAGAAGGAAAGGTGGGCTAATGGCAAGGGAGGAGGGGGATGTAGGGAGGAGGAAGGTAGAAGTTAATGGAGAAGAGAAGGGCAAAGGGAAACTGATGCTTGTGGCAACCAACCAGTCATTTGATGGCCAGTAAAATAGGCAAGTGGCTTGATAGAATAAATTGGGCAGATGGAAGAGGAGATGGGACTGGCAGGGTATGCTGTTTTATTGCCCTGTGCACTTGCTGTCTGGGACCTTTCACTTTTCCTAAGGTGGCTGCCTCAGTAGCAGTGTGCAATGATGGGCAGTATATCAGTACTACAGGAGCACTGCCATTCTGCCTGTGCATGACACCAAGTACCTCCTAAAATGCTGTACCACTTGGTGTGTAGCCTTCACAGTGGGACCAATTCATGCCTCTCTCTACTTCCCCTTCAGTTCCCTGTCCCGTGGGGTGGGGAGATGCTGCCCCGCTGGCCCACACTCTTTGGCAGGGGAGAAAGGGGTACATGGGGTGGGGGCAGGCTGGTCTGTGGGATCAGCAGGTGTCAGAGGGGACTGCGTTGGGACAGAAGAGGGAAATCTATGGTCAGATGGCTGCGGAACTGCCATCAGCCCCTTTCCCAAGTAGATCCGTAATGTTGTGGCCCGTGGTGACATCAAGATTCGCAGTGCTTCCAGTGAAAAAGGAAGGTGTCGATGGTGTCATCCATTAGTGATGTCAAGGTGCAGGCAGAGCCCACCGTGAGGGCACCTGTGCCTTGAATGAAGCCCTGTGCCTTCGGATACGCCCCTGCGACTGTGTTTTAAAGCTGCGTTTTACATCCTGGCCGCGTAGGGGAAAGGGAGTGCATATCAAGGATACTTAGAAATCATCTCTCTCTGCAAGGACTTCTGTCACCCTCATGGGGACTTGTCACATCGCCAGCTACAGCAACATCTTTGTCCGTCAGTCATGTTGCTGTTAGCAAGCGTAAACACTGAAACCCCAAACGTGCCAAGCGGGTCACTAGCTGCATTGCACGGGGCTGCTTAATACGCTGCTGCTAAAGGTCTTCGTGCTGCGGGAGTAGGACCTTCAGTGTAATCCTAAAGCCAAAGGACCCCAGATGTCCAGTTAGCTGTACAGCTGAGCAGGCTCCAAGGGTCTTCCTTTCCACCTCATTCCTATTCCAATGCCATTTTCTCCCACGTTTTTTTTTCTTCTATTGAATGAGAAAGCCAGTATCACTAATAAAGCTGTTTTTAAAAGTAAGTTTCAGAAATTCATGAGCTGCCTGGGGGACACAGAGCATCTCTTTTGTTTACCAGAGCAAATCATTAGATCTTTGCCAGACGGTTGCAGAGTAGCTTAAAGAGACTGTTCTGGTGACAGTAAGGGACAGAATATCGTTGAGACATCCAATAATAGTGAAGCTGCGCTTATGGTGGGCAAGCCTGTGCTGAAAGCAGAGGACTGTTTCGGAACATTTGTACTGATAAACTTTTTTTTGTGCTCTGCTTGTTTATCTGCTTTGTTCCCTTAAATGATGGTGCATTTGTGGATAATTTCCTCTGCTGGTAAGCTAACCCCCATCAAGTTGAAAGTTGTCTATTTTTAAAATGCCAGCTGCCTCTCGCATAAAAAAGCCACTGCTGATGTACCGTTGCTTGCAATGCATTATTCAAAGTCCTTTTTAGACTCTCTCAAATAAAGAGCTTCATTAATATTTCAGCAGTCGCTGTGATTCTCTCCAAGGGGGGTCCTTTCCTTTTCTCACTTGACACCCCTATATTTTTGCGCGTAGCGAAGATACTTGGATTTCGAGTTGTCTTTGGCAGAGCGAACTCATTGTCTTCTGGAGGAAGTGGTTCTTAAAAGAATATTTGACCTTGAGTTTGGTGTTAAGCAGATACCTGGTGTACCCAACCTCTTAACCACAGCCCCTGGAATCAGGAGTGGTTTGGGGGTGGAGGGGCTACTTTTGTACACCGCACACCAACTGTTGTGCTCCATCACGTGGACTGATCTTTCTAGCTAGCTTTGCTAGCTTAGAGGGGAAATAGGAAAGGGGATTGGAAAAGGAGAATCGGAATGGGTTGGGTGTCTTTATGTAAAGATTTACTTAATAAGGTTTTCTTATTTAAATATTAACTGCATTTGCACTGGTTTCAAAACCACACTGAGGGCTATTTTCTTCCTTCTCTCTGTTAGGTACAAAATCTGTGGTAAGGCTGGGCTTTTGAGAATTAACGTAGTAATTTCCTCCTCTGAGGTGCTGGTGGAAAATCAGTACCAGGCAGGTCTGGGGAAAAATGCTTTTGGCTCCAAAGAAGAAAGGCTGAGACAGAAAGTACCAACCATTCTCAACTGACTGCATAAGAGCAGTTTTCTTAATCCATAGGGATCTTACTCCTTTCCTTGTGATGCCACGATGAAGGATTCCTTTGGCTTGATTGTGCATGACGGGTTTTGATGCTGGGAGATGGGGGCCTAGTGATACAGAGCCGTGTAATAATTTTTAGAAGGTAGTCTCTCAATACATCAAGCAATTAAGTGTTTGAAGGGAAGACAGGCGTTCAAAGCTCTTGCTCAGCCGTGAAACGAGAGCGAGAGTGATAATGCTTGCTGAAAATCAGTGCTGCAGCCCCCTGGGTAGATGGGAGCTACGGGCTGGAGTCTCCCCTGCCAACGGAGGCGGTGAAGAGGTTGAGCTAAGTAGGGTGGGGACCGTCAGTTAGCGAGGAAATAAAGCAGCCACGAGCACGGAGGGGATTCATGCTGTGGGTGATGGGACACCCGCAGGGTTGCCTGCCTGCCCCGTGCCTGGTTTGTGCACGGGGCAGTTCTTGTGCCGTACGGCCTCCCATCGGGACAGCCTGCAAGTGGAGGTCTCTGGCTTTCCTTGCAAAACGCTGGCAGTGCTGTGAGCTGCAGCGGTCAAGCATCCAGAAAGCTGAATGCTGGTTTGCTGTTGACGAAAATTATTTTGACCAGGCTTGTTAAGAACAACTTACTATTTCTCTCCTAAGTCAGCAGTAAAGTGATATTCTGGGAAAGAAATAAGTTTGGGGTTTGGTGTTTTTTTTTTCTGTTGATGCTGCTGTGTTTTAAACTATGGTTCATGTTTAGTTATCTTATTCAGGGTGAAGTTAAATTAAACCTTTAGTTTTGTGAGGTAAATAATAGTTTTGAAAAGTCACAACCCTGCTCTCTCAAAATGTACAGAGGGGTTGTTTATTACTTCAGGAGGGAAATAACAGCTGCTGTTCTCAGAAAATAAAGATTTTTTTTTTCCCCTCCCCCACTTCACTGGAATCATTCATGACTTTCCCAGTGTAATTTATTTAACTTTTTTTTTAAAAAAGTACCTGGGCTCACAAGCTGTCCAGAAGGTACAGGAGAGCATATTGCATGGCACTGGGAAGACAGAGGGCATGCCAAAGCAAGGCTGGTATATTTTGACCCCAATACTGTGTCTCGGTGAGGAAGGTGGGGATGGGGAGGAAGGCAGCCGACACATCCAGCAGCACGTGGGGGTAGTGCAGCCCCCGTGGGCTTGTTCTGCCTGGTGGTGAGCTGCAGGGCTCTGGGTGGAGGTTACAAGCTTCGGCATCGCCGCTTTGTTAATGGCGGGGTGAATAGCGGGGTACATCCCAGCCGGCAGCACCCCAGGGGTGAGCTGTGGGGTTTTTGGGAGCCCCGCGGGGGGCTGGCTGGCGGGGGGGCTGGCTGCGGGAGCGGAGCCCGGGAAGGATGATGCCCACAGCCCCTCGGTCGCCTGCAGGAGATTACCCTGTCACGCGCTCGCTGGCTGACCTTAATCTTCCTAATGCGGGATCGCCCTCCCTGGGAGGGACGGGCAATAAACACCACCCACATTTCCCCGGCTGATGGTAAGTAATGTGGTAAGAAAACCCCCTCGCCCCAGGGAGGAAACGTTCGCGCAGGGCGCTGAGACGTGGAGGATGGAAAGAGTGCCCCTGGGGGAAACAGAAGAGAGATGGGATTTCTTCCTACTTTCCTTGCTGCGTGTCCACTGGGGCTTGTGGGATTAGCATCGTCTGATGGGAAGTTCCCTCTTCGCAGGTTGCTTTTTCTGGCCAAGAAGCCTTTTCCCCATTACACTAGGACTCCCCCAGGGTGCTTTGGTTGGCCACCGCTTGCTCTTTCAAATCACTGGAGACCTCTGCTTCTTGTTCCCTGGCCCAGGAGAAAGGGGAAGCACCTCTTTCCTTTGTGTTCTGGCCCTGCTACCGCTGCCTTTCCTTCGGCAAACCGTTAATTACAATTAAATGTCTGTTACTGGTTCCTACTTGCCGTGGTTTGGGCCAGACTGGCTGCTGAAACGAACAACAGATGCTCTTCCCAAGTGTGTAACGGGTGGCTTGCTTTTGCAAGAAGGGTCCCAGCCCGAGGGACCACTCTGAATGGCGGTTGGAGCCGTTTCTCCCATCTGCTGGTTAAGCACTTGGCACTCATTATCTTACCCGAATGGTGGTGACTGCTGGAGAAATCAGGTCCATTGTGTCTGAGGACGGGCCGGTGTAAGAGCAGATGCTCAGAAAGAAAGCTGGGTGCTCGGGTCCACTTGAACTTGCAAATGGCTGAGCTTGGGAAACATCAGTCAAATTTGTTCTAAAAGCTCATAAGATTTGGTAAGGAAAACATAGGAAGCAAGGGCTGTGTGTGGGACTGGGGGAAAGACAGTGACCAAAGAGCAGAACAGGAGTTCGAATCTTCTGGGCAGATGTTTGGTCTGGTGGATTGGGTTAGTGCATGAAGGTGCCTTTTTGTAGCTTTAGCCACTTACTTTCAAAGTTGTATGTTTTCTGGACATGGCCTTAACCAGCCAATATTAGCACCAGTTAACTTTTTCACCCCGAATTTGGAAGGCTAAGATTTTTGTAAAGGGACAAAGGTGAGACACATGCATGTCTTTTATTCCTGTCCGTTTTCCTTTCCTTCCTCCAAGTGAGTTCGGAAAAAGGTCTCCCAAGATTTTGTTGCTGAATGCCTCTCCCAATGGGAAGACGACTTTCTGCAAGCCTCCTGACTCTTATTTGCTCGGAAAGGGACCAGGAGATTCAGTCAGAAAAGCTGGTTTGCTTGGAGGACAGCCAAGCAAACAGGCACTCGCGCAAATCAGTGCTACTGATAGAGTGAGACACTGCTGGAAGTGACTCAGAGGAATTGGCTAATACACCCCGTGGCTACAAAGAAGCGTACAGAGCAAAATGTTGTTGTCAGCAGAACATCTGATGAGGCAGTAGGTAAACTTGTTTTTAATGGAAAATGGGAAGAAGGTCTTGGAAAAATGTCAGGTGTAGTCTTCTAGGTAGAAATTGAATGCTATATTCTTGGATGTTTGCAAGACTGTAACGCTTATTCAAGAGAGTAGAAAGTTAATTTGTTAATTAAATGTTCTGTCAGCTTGCTCCTCAGTGCCAGCTTGTCTGAGTCACCACTTATCAGCCCAGCCTTCCTTCCTACAAGTGTCACAAGCTTAAATTTTTTACCGCAGCTCGATCTACACGTACTGGAAACCGAACTCTGCTCATTTAAACCTGTGCAAATATAAATGTTGCCTGTAGCGTGCCTAGCGTGGTTAAAATTGCCTCTTTTGTGGGAAACGTCAGAATTGTTGAGCTGGCTCGTGTTTTCTTCTGGTAACAACCTTTGTGCTGCTGATGGTAGTGCAGAAATGCTGTCGGGTTGTACCACTGGATGGGCAGAAAAGGAGAGTACTGGTGTGGTTTGGTGTACCTGTAGGAGCGCTGGGGAACTGAACTGCTGTCGTGCGAAGTGGAGAGATGGCGCGTTGCAAGTGCCAGTAGTGCGGTGTCTACATTTCCATCTGGTTTTTGCGTCCTTGCCCTGGAGTTGGGGGCTCTGCCAGACATCGGTGCAGTCCCACGCAGCTGCAGCCTCTTTGCAGCCAAGTTTTTGGTGGGAGTCCCAGCAGGGGAGACTCAAAAATGTAGCTCAGAGCAATGAGAAAATCCACGAAGCGCCTGTCGTGCTGCCTCTTGCCTGGGCAAACGTCTGTTTTTAAATCTCTTTGGGAGGGTGCCACTTCAGAGCTGAGCTCTCTCAGCTCCGGGGTACATCGGGGAGGGACCTCTGGCTCAAGGTGCTGCCATGTCTCCTTGCTCATGTGGAGGACAAGACGGGAGGCCTTTTGCTTCTGAGGCTCCCCGAGACAAAAGGCTGTTGCGGAAGGATGCTGAGGAGAGCTTCCCCTTTGGCTGACCATCCTGGTGGGAGCCTCGGTGTTGTCCAGGGGTGTCAGCACTGCTGTAGGCAAGACCTTGCTCCACTGCTCTTGCCGGCTGGTGGCCTCTTGGAGAAGCAAAGCCCTACTCCTTTGCCTTTTTGGTAGTAGGTGAGGTGGTAGGCAAGCATGCGCGCTGCTGATCTACAGCCCTTGCAAGAGCACCAGCAGAGGAGCACGCGTAATTTTGCCAAGCTCCCTCAATAAAAGGGGTCAACTGTTGAAAGTTGCTTCAAAACGAGAACGTGAACCTTTCCCGCAGGCTCTTCAGTAATGCCTTAAAGGGCATATTTCACCCATACAACACGAAATGGCTCTTTCTGCTAAGTACAGTGACGTAGTAAATTAGGTCTTGGGTCTGAAATTAAGCAATTGAAGCTCTTTAACACTATTAATAGGAGAGTTATAAAGGCTCTTTTCCTCTTTTCTTTTTCTGCTTTTTTCCCCTTCTTGCTTTTAGATGGGCAATGATTTAAAGTTGCCCCAGATGGACCTTCTGGGCAGAGTTATCCAAAACTGTCTAAACCTGGGCATCATGAAGAACGTCTCCTTGCGCTTGTGCCCATCAGTCTGACGGGAGCGAGGAGCGAAACTCTTGGCCAGACTTTGCACACCTACCCTCTGTGCCTGTTTGTGTCCTGTAGAGCCATCACCTTCCAGGTGTGCCTTCTGCTCGGGAAGGGCCGGCTCACCGACCCATCCGAGCTGAGGTCTCGCATGCTGAGACTCGGGATGGAAAAGCCGGGTCACCTTCCAAAGTCACTAAACCGAGTACTCCGCCGCAGCTCGGCCGGCCATGCAAGGAACCACCTCTTAGCCCAGGATGTCCAGGGTGAGCCGGCTGTGGTACTGATTTTCTGTAGCTGAGTCAGAGGTTGGGCCTTTTGCTCTTTTTTTTTTTCTTTTCCCTTTTTTCTTTTTGCTCCTGTCCTCCTCCTGATGTGCAATTGCTACCGATTCCTTTCTGTGCACAGGCCATTCTCTGTGGCTTTATTACCCTCGGTTTACAGGGAGGCCTGTTGAAAGGTATTTAATGACGAGTTTTGCTTAAATACTAGCACCTGAAGCACTAAAATATGGCATTATTTTTAAAAATAATTTTTGAATCATTGAAGAAAACCAGAGAAAATAACTTGTCTAGGAGACCTGTCCATTAAACAGGTGGGAAACCCAATGGTAAGGAGAAGGAAAAAATAGTTGTTCATTGTTTTGTTCTGTTTGTTGTTGTGGGTTTTTTTTCTTCTTTTTATTTCTGTGTTCTTTGTTTAGCTCTCATGTGCTAAGATATAGAAGAGAGTAATTTAGGAATGCAAGGTGTTTTACCTTATTCCCAGTCTGTTTGGCTGTCCAACATCCTTCCCATACCTCTGCTTTCCTCCCTGGACGTGGGGGAAGAGGCTGTGACAGGTAACGTGGGGCAGCGCTGCTGGATGGGCTGGCTCTGTGGCAGGGTCCCGTGCTGGCTGCTGCCCAGGTTATCACAGCCAGGAAGCAAAGAGGGGTCTTCAAAGGGGATTCCAAAATCTGGGTGTCCCTTTGTCACTGCCTCCAACTCCCTCTGTTTCCATCTCCTTCCTGCCCCCATTTTTTGTTGTTTTTTTTTTTCCCTGGTGTTTTTCCCCTTTTTTTGGTGTTGTTTGAGGAGACTTTCTGTCACCTTCTTCTGTATGAAACTGCTTCCTTTTCCAAAAGATGTATTGCTTCCTAGCAATTTCGTTGATCTAGAGAGGGTCGGACACTGCTTGTGCAGCTGCTGATGTCTCCGTGTTTTGCTGGTTCTCTGGAGAACTGCTGAATGCAGGAGAGGATTGTCGCACGGCATGGAGCTCATTTGCAGTGCTGCTGCAGGGGATCTTGCCCACAGCATCTTGCGTCACATGCTTTGGGGAAAATGTAGTTCCTTGATTGTGGCAGGGGGAGGACTGAGTGCCTTAGAAAGCTGCATGAATGTCTAGCTGGAAAGTGCAATTTGTCCTCAGTGCACTTTTCTGCAAAACCATACTCACTGTCGTAATTTGTCCTCATATGACTAGTGCCATTAACTTTAATGGCTTGAATAATCAAGTTCTCCCATTATCCTACCCTTCACTGTATTTTGCTTTGCTTCTCGTTCTCATCCAAGCCTCTGAGGAACAGTGTGTGCTGGGGACAAACCCATGCCAGTTGACGCTGAAGTGCACAGACTCCACTTCTCGTGGCCATTTGGCCACCTAAGAAGCGAGGGTAGTGGGTTTATTAATTTGCCCTCCGCAAGCTTTAGAAGCGTGTTTTACATTGTAAGTAATTTCAGGGTTCGTATTTCTGTTTTCAGTCATGGTCAGCATCACTAAGAAATAGGGATTGAGACCAGCAAAGGATTTGCTCAATGTGCACCCGGCACTGGGGAATAATGGGAGCGCTGGCCTTCGCCCAGGAGAAATGTGACCCAGTAAACTTCTTAAAAGACTGTTCAATCGCTCTCTTCATTATGCCGGGGCACGCAGGCTGTGTACAGGATGAATAGCAGTTTCTTAACTGCTGCCAAAGGAAACATTTTCTACGCTGCGTAGAACGATTTTCTCCACTGAGGTGTCTGGGCTGGCAGCAGAAGAGAGCCTCTCCTCACCTTTTCACAGGGGGGGATTTGTAACGGTGCAGCTCGAGCTGAACTGAGGCATAGGGGGACCCTTCACGAGCGGTTTGCTTCCTTCGAGCCCAAGTGCAGCTCAGCTGCTGTCTCTACAGAGGAATCCACTGGCTTTCTGTGGTCTGTAGATCAGGAGTGAAAGAAAATTGGGAAACGTATTTTTGAAGAAAAACCCCATAGACAATGGGTAGCTGGGTGGGGAGCAGACAGGAGGGAAGTGATTGATTCTTGTTCTCCCGCTGCCCATCTCTGCCACAGGCAGCTCTGCTGGCGGCTGGGAGGGGGGCTGTCCCCTGACCTGCTCCTGCAGTACACCTCTGCAGGAGACCATCCCCACACCCCCAGCATCTCGGGTCTTCAGAGCCAGGGAAGTGGAAAGTGTCTCAGGGCTGTGTTTCGTCTGTGCTGAAGCTAATTGTGTGCCCAGTCCCGGGAACTTTGACCACCATATTGCAGCGTGGCTGCTCGGCTGGAGGTCGGGCAAAACCCCTGGTACAAGGCGACCGTGGGCTCCTCTTGGAGCTGGTGGCTGGAGAGCGCAGCTCCTTCTGCAGGCTCCTTCCTCAGGGCTCCTCAGCTCCCGGCACCACTTTTGGATGACACGGGGAGCACTCAGACACCTCTGAATTATATTTTACCCCTGCTTGCCACTTCCCCACCATTACCATCCCCATTTCAGTGCATGGCAGGAGGAGGAGGAGACCTTCCTCTCTTTCCCTGGGCACCCAGGCTGCTTAATGTAGGATGCGAGGCTCCTTCATCCCTTCCTGGCAGCGCTGCTGGTGAGCAAGCCCTGGCCCTGAGATGCTGGCCATGAGCAGCCTGCAGTGGTGCAAGTTCCTTGCAACCAACGGTAGGACGTGTGGGTGGTGTCCCCCGCTCTGCCACTGATGCATGGATGGGTAGGGCAATTCATTTCACCCCCATTGCAGTTTCTCTGCAACAGATGATCCAGCTTTGGCTGCTCTGCGTGAAAAGTACTGTCTCTGAGAACCAACATTGCCATTTGACACCTGCAACGATGAAGCAACCAAGCAAAACTCCTCAATAACGTCAGAAATAGTGCAGTGTCTCCAGGTGGTTTTTTTTAACGCCTCTAGCCTTTTCTCCAGCCTTTGCCCTTCCCGGTGGTTTATTACTTTCCCAAAATAGGTTTCCTAGGAAAAAAAAATTTCCACTAGATTCGTTCTGAAGCCAGAACGACAAGCTGTTTATTTATTTAATTGGGTTTATGTTCCAACCAATAAATGAATCTTCTCTGTGTTTGATTATTGAGCAAGCGAAGCTAAAAGAAGGGGGAATGCATGCCAGAGATGTGGGGATTTCTTTTTCATGTTTTATCAGTGCTTTCTTTAAAGAAAAAGCTTAATTAAGCATACCTTTTTCATTACAGTCTGTATAAATGTGGCGCCTAAAGAACATGAATTGGACTTGAGAGTAGCTTAGTGTTCTTATGCAGCCCATCATTTTCTTTACAAAAACAATTCCTGCATATAATTATTTGGTTATCCCAATATATTTATCTTTTGCAACTTCATATGCGACTCTTACAGATTTTCCTGGAATTCTGACAGCCTGAGCTTCCCCAGCACTCACACTATATTTTTTCTCCCAAGCTTCTAAAATTGCATTAGAGTGGAAGGGTTTTTTCTTACTTTTTAAATCTAAATTTGTTTTTTATGCTTCATAGGCCACAATGCTCACACTTCTGTGTACAACCCATCTGCACACAAAACAAGAATGAAATATGCAGGGTTCATTAGTCAGATGTGGTGAATGGCTTGAAATTTTTAATTAAAGAAAAAACACAAAAGGCCCAGTGAATCAGATGTTCAGAGTAATGGAGGTGGGGGAAAACTTTGTGAATAATATGCTGTTTGAAATGTAGGCTCCCCTCTTTGCCCTTAGTTCCCACCCATGTCTTTCTGCAAGGATGATCAGCCAATAAAATATATGACATCCTCAACTTTATATTTCTTATGGAAATTCTGCTGGGTTAATTCTTCTGCCTTGATGGCAGACTTTTTGTCCTCGATCTATGTTAGAGCTAGGCATTTCTCGAGTTGACAATGTACCTTTGTTTAAGAATGAAATGCCCAAATCCTTCCCAGAAATGGCATGACCGTTTTGTCGTAGAACTGAAGCTTTGAAAAAGTCTATTCCCACTTAATTTTTACGAATGAGCTTGCATAGCCAAACTTGTGACATCCTTGCTAATCAGCACTCGCAAGATTAAAACAAAAGCACACAGAAAACAAGTGCTTTATTTCTCTTGCTGTAAAATTTTGGTGTATTTTTAAAGCTTTCCTGACGATGCATGCTTTTTGTGAGCTTCTCATCAGTAGAGAAGTTGAACAGAATAGAGGTTATTTCAGTTAATTACAGGGTGACGTTATAGCTCGAAATGGAGGATAAGGAATGAAAAAGCACTTTTTGAGCGCTCTGCCCATATTCCATTTTGTGCAGGCATGCTAATAGCTGTATCTGTTAGTATATTTTTAAGGCTGTGTTCATTCTCAATAGGGTGATGTTTGTCTGCGGGCCTCCCTCTTATTCTGTTTGTGGGCAGTGTATTTCTGACAATGCCTGCTCTGTCTCTGCGCCGTGAGCCGAACTGGCGGCTTGTAAAGGGGACTGAGATGTTATACTGGCTTGTCAGCGATGCTCTTCATTTGTATTCTGCTCAGGGGGCCAAGCCACTGAGGAGGAGACGTGCCAGAATGCTTTCCTTAGGAGAGCCTCTGCCCTCTTTAATTTTCCCTTGCGCTGCTTTACCTCGGTGAACCTTTCTCTTTCAAGGTGCAGCTGCTCCTGCCGCACGGAGCTTGGCTTCAGACGATGGGACAGCTGGGATGTGCAGTACCTGGGGGTTGTTGTTTTGGGGTGTTTTATTTTTGGCTGCCGAAACGCAGCATTAGGGAACAGAAAGCTGCATGGGGAGCATCTGGTGCCTGCCCTCGTCCTGGCTGCGCGGGGGGATTTGTGTGGGCAGAGAAAGGCAAAGCACCTTGTGGGACCGTGCCCCGTGCAGAGCTGCTTCTGAAGCAATAGGTAGTTCAGCTTTTTAGGGAATGCCCCGGGGAAACTCCTGAATTGGAAGCTCCCAAACTGCTGTTGTTTTAATTTGTAAGAGCTGTTTTTCCTCTTAATCTAAAAGGCTGCATGTTTGAGACTTGACTTGCTAATACAGTATGTTTTTTCCCCAAAATGATGCAGTGATGCATTCTCGGTGGTGAGGTAATGTGTCCTCGCTTGCTCTGGTGCTTGAGATAGTGGCAGCCTTCAGGAAGAAGAAAAGACGTTTTCACAGTATGAGGTAATTTTGCTCCTGAATTCTTGAGTACCTTCTCATCAAAAGTCTTCTGGGTTTCTCCCGTGGTCTTCTGGGAAGCGAAGGGCGCTGGTTTACGTGCCGTCATCCTTTCTTGCTTTAACTGCAGCCGTTTTTTCCCAGTCTGTCAGGCGATGGTCCCGTTTCGGGGACTGCTGATGCAGCAGCACACCGCCGTCGCCGGAGAGACCAGCTGCCCTTGAGTGATGGATGTCCTTGTGCACCGCAGCGACAGGGGCCGGGCAAACGCTGCTCCTCTCCCGGCAGCCCGTGATTAACGTGAAGTTCAAGGGCACCACCTTTCACCTTCTGCCAGGCGAGTCATCCCCCACCAGCCAGAGAAAGGTCCCACTGTTTCTGGTGTTAGCTCCAGTCTGCGCTGCTCTCCACAGGCTGGTGTGATTTTTCTCTCCTCCGTCCTTTCTGCAGCTCCCTTTTGCCCTCTGGCCTCGCAGACTCCTGCGTAAAGGCCAGATCAAAGAGTCACCCTGGAAGGAAAACTCAGGACAGAGAAAAGGCAATTTTGGTGAGGGCTGCAGGTCAGACGTCAGGTCACATCAGCCCCCAATGGAGACAGCAAAGAAAATGTAATGTTGCAGGAGCAAATGCAGTTTGCTGAGACAACGTCCGTGGCTGGTTTTGATTGAATCACAGAATCATAGAATGGTTGGAGTTGGAAGGGACCTTAGAGATCATCCAGTTCCAACCCCCCTGCCACTAGACACCTCCCACTAGACCGGGTTGCTCAAAGCCCCATCCAGCCTGGCCTTAAATACTTCCAGGGATGAGGCATCCACAGCTTCTCTGGGCAACCTGTTCCAGTGCTTCACTATTCTCACAGTAAAGAATTTCTTCCTGATATCTAATCTAAATCTCCCCTCTTCCAATTTAAAACCATTATCCCTTGTCCTGTCACTATACTTCCTCACAAGGCAAGGCTTCCTGACAAGATATTGCTTCAGGGTCATCTGCATGGCTACCTACAGACCCTTTCTGCGCTTAAACTCATGTGGCGCCGAACTCTTTCAAGTGAGGAAAATGAAGATCAGGAGGAGGTTGCTGGACATTGGCCAAGGCGAGTGCCTGACCGTTTGTGACCGTTCCTGTTAGGAACAGGACAAAGCTGTTTCTGCCTTGGTATCCCAGGGAGTGCCATGACATGAATGAAGATGCCCATTTCTTGCATTGTACTACTCATTTCCTCTGAGGCTGTTGCTGTCTGCCTGCTTGTGCTCGAACATGAAGATCTAATTCTAGATTTAGATAATCACAAGTCGAGTCAAGGTCAGTAAAATCTCCTGCATATATCCCTAAAGAAAACTCTTTTGTTGGTCCCACTTCCCCAGTCCTTTTGTTATGTTCTGGTAGCAAAGGTTTTGCTTTCTTCCTGAGTTTCACCAGCTTTTGATATGGTGGCCACTTCAGGATCCTGGTTATGTTGCTGCTGATATTGGGAAGAGAGAAATTCTTCTTCTTGAAGAGCATTTTGTTTGAAAGCCTGGTAACCAAAAGAAAGTTCAAACAAATCTGGTGCATAATGTATCCTGGACCCATGCTAAACAAACACATGTGATGGCAGAGAAAGCCCTTATCTTCCTGGGCTGTGAATGAATAAAAGCGGTTCCTAATTTCAAAACAAAGGGAGCTCAAAGGAGAAAAATAAATGCTGTTACAGTCATAAAACTAGTTATCTATTTTTTTCTTGCAGGCTATGGATTCTATATATAGAGCTAGAACAATGATGCAATATTCTCACCAGCTCCTACCCAGTAACTTTCATTACTTCTTTGCATCGTCGTAGACTGATGGAAAGTGAAATCCTGTTACCTCTTTTCCTTCATCAGTGGTGGAGGGAGAAAAATAGTTGGTGGGCCTGTTTGGTCCCTGATTCATTTGGAATAAGGTAGAGGTCACAGCATTCTCTGAACAGGGTAGGGTGATCTCTTGAGGTCCCAAAGCACTGTGGTTTCTGTGCATTACAGATTTGTTCTTCTTGTCACAATCCCTGTGTCAGTGGAATTTTTGTATGTAATTAGGAGGAACATGATCACCTTCAGCCCTGCGAGCAAATGAACTTCTTCAGCAGCAATTCCCATTCAAAGTGTGCATTGCATACTGAGGGGAAAAGGAGTACCATGGATTTTATGCGTCTAAGCAGAACACCAGTCTGCAACTGGAACTGTCACTTACTGTAAAGCAGTTTTACATCCTGGTGACCCGACATTTTTAATTTGAAATTGTCATTAGAAATTAAATTCCTCTCGGCCCCTCTGCATATTGGCATTGAGTTGATGTCTCACAAATCTGTGCATTGTCTCTGTTATGCGTCTTCCTTTTCTGCTTCTCCCAACATTATGCAAATTGATGGCAAGAAGGCAGCATGACTCAGACTGTTATTTGTTAGGCCTTCTGGTTTTCTCTCATATAGGAGTTTTGCTGTTTCAAAGCTAATCTTTCACCCATAACTAAGGCATGTGCAAAATTATTAAACAGGTAAAGCAATCACCCTGCTTATGACTCCCAGCAATAGGCTAACGGATGTAGTCTGTAGTACTGGCTAAGCAAGGTCTGTGAATTAGCTGCATTTTAATCAAGTGAAGTGTAGGTTGGGGTGGCCCTGAAAGAAGTATTTGAGTAAAGGATCAACTCTTTGTTCTGCAACGTTAGAAGAAGATGTCTTAGGAAGACATCTTGGAATTAAATAGGCAACCAAAATGCTCTCCTGACTGGAAGTTTTCAAGACACTTAAGGGTGATCTCACTGCCTCTTTCTAATACTTTGGCTTCTGACTAGACTGAGCCTCTGATGCAGATGTCAGCATGTTCCCAATTATTATGGCAACGTCCTTGAGTGCAGCCATCTCCAGTCAGACAAATCTGTGCAGTTGAATATAGCAAAGTGCTGTTTCAAACTCAGTAAGAGTTTCTTCCAGCTGACATAGCATTTGTTCCCAAAGTCAATTCCAGTACAATTTTGGTTTTTTTTCTTTTTTCTCCTTTCTCTATTCCTTTCTCCTGAAGCCATTTCAGGGAAGAGAAGTCACATATCTTGTATTGGTATCTGAAAAACTCAGCTGAATATGAATTCACAGTTATTTTTCAGTTGATGTTCTATGCCATTTTTGGCAGAAGTCTTTTGCACAGACTCATCTATGGGAGGAGACGGGATCTCTGAATGCCCTTGGTTTGGGATGTTGACTTCTAAAAGTTTGCCTTTCTTCCCTTTTAGAGCTAGCTGAGCTGTCTGCCTGGCGGTAGAAATCCTGCTGTAATATATCTGTTGGCATTATTACACTGAAAACCAGGAAAGTGTCTCTCTGCTTGCCTGATAATGTTCTTTTGTTACGAAAAAATTTTGCCAGAATCAGCCCATCTTCTATTGCCGTATTAAGTTTCCAGAATAATAATGGATGCTGACTTCCAAATATTTAGAGTTCCCTAATTAGAAGAAATCATCTCTGTGTCCACAGTAGGGGAATTGTGTGTGCCTTCCTTGTCCTCCTAGCCCCAAGGGGGCTGGAACAAACACTGCGGTGTGAGAAAGCAACTGCTGCTCTCCTGTACCATGCAAAAGGCCCATGAGCTATGGGACAGCACTGCCCCAGCTTTGTAATATTTTCCAGAGAGGCTGTGCCCCACCAAGAGAAAATCCAGTGAAAATGGGCAGATGCCAAACCTGAAACGTAATCTGAAAGGTTATGCTTTTCATACTTGCAAGAAGTTAGGCCTGATGTTTCAGTGAGGATAAAACATGAACTGTTCCTCTGTGGTAGTGTCCTAAGTTGTATTTTTGGGGAAAAAAAAAAAGGGAGGGGGGAAAGGATCGTTCTAGATCCAGGGCTAAGGATACAGTTTTCAAAGAAGCATTACTCTAAAAACATACTGACGTCCCATACAGACTAACATCAGGGAGAGCCCTGAAGCATGTTGGGATGCTCTGCTCCCTTATATAGTACAGGAGGTAGCCAAAATCTTTTAAGAAGAGAAACCTAAAATCCATCTGAGACCTCATGGGCAGGTGCTGTAGAGCATCCTTCGCTTTGTGGCCGCCTGCACTGATCAGGAAATAGCTGGAAGTGCAGGGGTTTCTGGATGAGGTGCAGTGTACACAGGTAAATGTTGTGGTGCAGACGTACAAATCTTGCTGTGTTATCTGTAGAATAGATCTCGTGATTCCATCCAAGCCCTGAGCTACCCTTAAGGCTGCCTGCCCAGCCAACGCAGAGCATGCCCCTGGCACAGCCTGCTTCATCCCAAAGTGGACACCGACCACGGGTGTTTCTCTCCTTTGACACTGCTGGGAAATGAGAGTGATGTGTGGTTGAAATTTCTCTTGTTCTGCTAAACCTATGTCAGTTGAATCCTGTCCTCAGTAAAAGGCACTTCCCTGCCATCATGTTGACCCAGATAGCACAAACCATTTGTGACTTAATTTTCAATATTAATTAGGTACTTGGGGCATGTAAACTTCGCTGTGGCTCCTATGGGTATAATCGTGCTGTAGCTCTTAGTGCTTATAGTTGTAAAGCTAAGATTCCTAGAAAACTAGGAAAAAATGGGTTGGAGGGGGAATGTCAGAAGGTTATCAAGTTGTTCTCCCTACTCCTGGGTATGATCAGCAATACTTGAGTCATTCATCACTAGTATTAATCTACTCTGTTTGAAGAACACTGCACAAAATTTGTTCCTGTGCTTTGTTATCATTATATGTAGCTTTTATAATGTTTGATCTGAGTTGTTCTTGCTCCAGTTTCAGCCCATTATTCCTTATCTGCCATGGTTATGGGGAACAGATCGTTCTATTGACTTTTGCAGCATGTTTCTATGTACGTAGAAGTCTATTATCACTCTGCCCATACATTCTCTCTAGATGAAAACAATACGATTTTCTTTAACCTCTCCTTATAAGTCATGTTTTCTCAATATCTTTCTTGTTCTTTGACCTCCCTTCCTTTGGTCCCCATATTTTATTTTAAAGGGCTTGGAGCAGGAGATAATACCTCATCTGGGGCCTTATGAAGCCAAGCAGAGTGGAATGGTGACCTGTATTGTAGGTGATGTGTGATCCTGTTTGTACATCCCAGTGTGTTCATTTTTCATAACAGTATGACTTCACTGCGTCACGTTCACCTTATGGTCTTCTCCTTCCCAAATCTTTCTCCAAAAAGCGGTTGTCTGAACAGTGCTCCCCAACCTCTATTTGTACGGTTGGTTGTTGCTGGGTATGTGTAACAACTGTACTCCTAGCCATGTTGAATTTCAAAGCATGTCTTCAAATGATGAAATAATCTCATATAATCTTGTCCTCCAAGTATAATTGAGTTCCCTCCAGACTTGTGTGCTGCAAATTTTAATAAGCGTGTCCTCTGCTTCCTCCTCTCCTTCACTAATGTCAGTGTGTAATAGAACCGAGCAAAGTAAAAAAGGGAGAAATCTACTTGACATCTCTTTTTGCTTTTACAGTGATCCATTAATGACAGTTGCACAGGTCCTCCATTTGTAGCTAGTGTCATCCAGACTGTGCTTCCTTGGCTGCTTGCAGGAACATCTGTGAATGCAGCAACCAAAGAGGTGTGGCTATATGGGTAGAAAAACCTATAAAAATATTTTTATATGCAGGGATCTGGAGCTTTCCTGAGAAGTGAAAACTCATGGGATGCTAATATACTAGCTTTCTCTTCAGTTTGATTATAGTCAAGTTGCAACAGTGAATGGTTGTCCAAAACAATGTTGGCGTAAGTGCAGGTTCCTCACTTGAAAGTCTCAATTTCAGATAAATATCATGCAGGGAAACATAAGTCACTCATGAACACAAGGATTTTGGAAGCTGGTAAGTAGCAAATATTGGTATGGCCACATTCCTGGCTTCAAATATTCAAGAACATGGAACTAGTTGCTGGCATTCAGGAATGTTGGCATTTAAAGTCCCCGTGTTAAATGGCCCCATAGACCTGAAAGCTGATACAGTTCATAGGCTGAAGGCAAATGTAGGTTCGAGTACTATATATATCCTCAAATGCCTTGCCAATGCGTGGGTTTCACAGTAGGTACTTTTCATAGTACTTTTGCACTTCTTTATATGTGTCTTAGAAGGCGACAGCAGGGGAGAATGGAGTTAGCATGCGAGGCGCTGACAAATGCTCAAACTGAAATAATCCTGAAAAAGAGTCTTCGTGTCACTTTGTCTTTAGGTTTCTGATGATAATAGCAGATATCTGCAGTGATGGAAGATGCAGGCTCCTGCTGTGAAAGACTGTAATAATGAGAAGCATTTGATGAGCTGATGCCATTTCATTCAGCTGATGAGTTGATACTTTAAGGATACAAGTAATTACAGCAACTTTGATCAGATTTAGTTTAGGTGCTACTGGATTTGATTCCAAGAGAGGCAGCTTGCGTGGACTGAAATGTAACTAAGATGTGATATGGCTGGGTGCACTATCTTGCTGGCTTTATTTTCCATTCCTTCTCCATCTCTGTTTCCCCATCTACTTAGCACTGATTTTATGTTAAGTACCTCCTAAGATTTGACACGTTCTGCAGTCTTTAATGTTTAAGGTTGCGTGGCCGCGTTTTGGTTGCATGATGATTATCAGAAGTATGAGGAAAACAGTCCTCTTGTTACACACGAGTCTTACAGTGACGCTCTGGCAGAGTCACGCTGAAAAACCACCCGCCTGTTGCTGCAAACTGTGCGTGCCTCCTCCCCTGCTTCTGGCTGTGCTGGGGAGAAACCTGGGGGACCTGTCTCGGGGGAGAAATGCGGTGGCTGGGGCCTTAAGGCCGCACTTCACAGCAGCCATTCGGGGCTGGTGGACTGGAACCCTTCCAGGGAAAGGGCGCTGATGCCTCAGTATCTTCACACACCGCTGCTAATCATGGGAAGGAGAGTGCCTGAGGGAAGGACAAAACTCTGTAAACAGCTCTTGAGATGGAAATACGTGCGGCCGCCCTTGCGGTTGTTTTGACCTCGGGTAGGCCAGCGGGAGGTCTGCAGCAAGCTGTTGCTTTCTCCGGGTCAAAGGAAACATTGGAGGAGTGATCTCCTCCCGCTTTATTTTGCTTTTCATTCTTGCGAAGCACTGGGGGACTAGAAGAATAAACGGGCAGCAGTTACTGTTTCATGGCCAGCCAGGGCCCCCACGGGCAGTGGGTGTGAAACCTGGTAGCCATGCTGCCCGCCGGTCACCTGCCTGCCTGCCTGCCCACACTGCAGGCAGGGACCGCGGCAGGCAGCAGGTGCCCTGCTGGCTCTGACAGCTTGGGCTCTGGAGAACAGAATAGAATAGAATAGAACAGAACAGGACAGAACTAGTCTATTTCAGTTGGAAGTGACCAACAAGGGATCATAGAATCATAGAATCACAGAATGGTTAGAGTTGGAAGGGACCTTAGAGATCATTGAGTTCCAACTCCCCTGCCATGGGCAGGGACACCTCCCACTAGACCGGGTTGCTCAAAGCCCCATCCAGCCTGGCCTTGAACACCTCCAGGGATGGGACATCCATAGCTTCCCTGGGCAACCTGTTACAGTGCTTCACTATTCTCACAGTAAAGAATTTCTTCCTGATATCTAATCTAAATCTCCCCTCTTCCAATTTAAAACCATTATCCCTTGTCCTGTTACTGACAAAGAGTCCCTCACCAGCTCTCCTGTAGGCTACCTTCAGATATTGGAAGGCTGCTATAAGGTTTCCCTGGAGCCTTCTCTTCTCCAGGCTTAACAACCCCAGCTCTCTCAGCCTGTTTTCATAGGAGAGGTGCTCCATCCCTCTGATCATCCTCGTGGCCCTCTGCTGGACCCATTCCAACAGGTCCATGTCCTTTCTATGTTGAGGACTCCAGAGCTGGACACAGTACTCCAGGTGGGGTCTCACGAGCACAATCATCATGGATCATCTAGTCCAACTGCCTGACCACTTCAGAGCTGACCAAAAGTTGAAGTGTATTACTAAAGGCGTTGCCCAAATGCCTGTCAAACACTGACAGGCTTGGGGCATCAACCATCTCTCTAGTGAAGCCTGTTCCAGTGTTTCAAGACCCTCTTGGTAAAGAAACTCTTCCTAATGTCCAGTCTATAACTCCCCTGGTGCAGCTTTGGACCGTTCCCACATGTCTTATCACTGGATACCAGGGAGAAGAGGCACCTCCCTCTCCACTTCCCCTCCTCAGGAAGCTGTAGAGAGCCACGAGGTTGCCCCTCAGCCTCCTTTCCTCCAAACTAGACAAACTCAGAGTCTTCAGCTGCTCCTCACAGGACATGCTTTCCAGATCCCCCAGATCTGTAGGAGGTTGAAATAAATACCCTTCTCCCCGCCCATAAGGTCTTGCCTTGAGTTTTCTTACATCAAGAAGGACCACCTGTCCTACCAGCAGGTCAGGACTCGGAGGACGTTGAGTCCGTAGGAGCAGAAACAGGCCACCGCTGCGGGAGGGCAGAGCGCTCCTCCTGTGTCTCTCCTTGTGTGGCAGGTCAGCAATTAAATGGTGGCTGTGAAACGGGGGCGGGCGGGAGCGGGTCATTTTTGGAGTGCTCCTGGTGAATGTGTCAGGGGGCTGCCGGCCTTCACACCGCCGTGGCATCCTGAGACTGGCGCTATAATTAGCTGGTGGCAATCAGCAGCCGCTTGCTTCTCTCACGGGAATTCAGGCTCTCTGAAGCGGTAAATGCACAGAATTATGGGGTCTTTGCTTTAATAATTCTTAAGTATTTTCACAGTGCCAAAACCAGCTGTCCTCCTTAACCTGGATTTCGGACTGATTTGTGGTTTTATTTTTGTAATTCAGCAGTAGATTGGTCTTTGCTTGCCCCGAGTAAATTGTAGGAGGTGTGCTGAAGCATTAAGAGGCCTTATTGATGTTTCTGTGCAACCCCTTCAATTTATAGTAAGCTTTCATCTAATTATAAGACCTCGCTGACTGGCATATGTACAGATCCCTTTCTGGAGACAGTATCAGTGCACCCATTTGACCCTTGTCCTTACCATGTTAGTCCGCTGTGCCTGAACTACTTGGGAATGCAGAAGCTCTTATGAGGTTGGAAGTTCCCTTTTCACTGAAGGCATTTTCTTTACTTTATGTGGTAAGATCCTGGGTCATTTTTATCTGAGGTTGCTTTCACCACTGATGGATGGGCCAAATTATGTACACCCCACTCTCTGACTTGCACCATTTACCTATCCCCGACTTAGGAGAAGACATTGTGAGAGTGTACACTGCCAAATGTTGCTTTTGCAGGACATCCTGTTCACTCTATTTTTCCTTTTTATTAACCACATGGTAGGCCAGTACATCAGGATTTTTAATAGGTCAGTTAACTGACCTTTTAGTAGGTCAATTAAATGGTTTGGTACCTGCCTCATCTGGCAAGTTACCCATTTCCATTATTCTTTTTCTGTCGTGGTAGGAAATGTCCTGCAGAGTAGGAGTCAAGCTGGTGCAAATTGGTGGCTTCACTGAAAGTATTAAATCTGTCTTCCACCAAGTTCTTGCATCAAAAGCTGTCAGTCTTTAAAAGCAACAGAAAACCATGGAAAACTCCATCAGTTTGGGAAAGGTTAGGTTTAATTTTAAAACTACAATGTGTTCTTGAAGCTTGTTTTACCCAGATGAATAAATGTTTCCTCCATGAGATTCATTCTAGTGTTTCTCTGTGGTTTTTTTAAAGTATTTCTTTAATTTCAACACAGTTGCTGGTAATATTTTCATCTATATGTCAAAGATATGAATACTGTTTTCTATACATATTCACTCATGTATCGCTTGTTTTAGGAATAGAAGAGCAGCTCTTTTTTGAAACTGGAAGGCAAAAGTTTGGATAGAGTGTTGAACAAGACGTCATAAATCACGCCCTCTCAGTCTTGCCATCTTCTTTCATGACCCCAACTGTTGTGTTTATCTTCTCAGTGAAAGCTAGGAGGTGGGGTTTTTTATTTGGAATGCAAAGGCCAAGAGCTGGCCTAACCTCCCTTCCCCTCTCTGAAAATATTCACCATACTTCAAGGTTTGGGGTTTTTTTTTTTGTGTTGCTGGCATGTCATCCTACCGTGCTAGCGCTTCTCTGGCAGTTTTTAACAACAAGACTCTGGGGAAAGGAGAATGAGATCTCACATCTTCTTGGTGAGCAGGGTAGGATCCAGAAGTCTGTATCATATCAGCCTGAGTAAGACTGATTTTGACCTGATTCTATCAAATGCTAGCAGTAGGAGCTTGAAACGGGAACTCCTTTTAGTGTCTGCAGTTGCAGGGTGCGATCAGCTGCCCTGAGTTTGGTTAGAGCAGGACAAACAGCAAACATACGGAAGTATGCTGGGTACTAAAGACCTTTGGGAGCTTTTTTCGAGGGTTTGGTGTTTGTTTGTTTGTTTTTTAAATCTATGGAATACATTGTTTCGGTTTGGTTATTGCAGAATTTGGGTTGTGCCCTGCCAGCCCCCCTTTGCAGCTGTGATCAGCCCTTGGAGCCCAGCTCTCCAGGTTTTGCCTTTAAATCAGGTTACTGGTCTGCGTGGAGTCTCTAATGGCTGTCCGCTTCATACAGCCTCCTGTTCTCTTACTTTTTCATATAAATATCTGGAAAAGCACACAGCGAGCTCAGCGGGCCTGTGCCTGGATCTCTGTGGTGGGGCTTTGAACCATTAATCTCTCCTGTGATTGCTGATGTGTGTTTGGAAGCATGAAATGACATCATAAGGCTTTAAAGCCAACGCTGTCAGATAACTTTGCAGTCTTATCTTTCAAAGTCAAACGTTTTCTCTTCAAATCCGTACATATGTTATAATCCTTAGCACCTTGTTTGTCCCCATCTCTTCCCTTTGTCTGCCCTCTTTCATGAATTATTCACTGTTTCATAAATAAATAAGGGCGCAAGTACATTTTGGGAGATTTTGCAAATGTTGTTTATAGAATAAATTTGTCCATACAAAAGATAGCTCTGAAAAGCATTTGGCATCAGATAATGATACTGTAATCCTAAGCACCTGCTTCACACCTGGGTTGGTGTAACCCTAAGGACCACGTCAGGATTTTATAGGAAGAAGTGCAGCTTGCAATGTATGGTATGAGAAGTGTCTGCTGCCTGACATACTGTGGAACTAATGTACAGCCTTAGCGGTTGTATTTATAGCGTGGAACAGCCAGAAACACCACAACAAGCAGAACTGCTCTTCAGTGTCGTGGGAATTCCCTAGTGTTACGGCTTAACAGAAGGATGGGGCCATCTCCTCTCTGAGAGAGACATTTGGTGCTCCAACCCTCTGAAGCAATTTTCATTAGACTGTACCATGTGCTTCACGTACCGAGTGTTTTATGCCGAGGCTGGCACAAACCAATTTGTTGACGCACTGTTTACCTTGTACTCCGTACCGTGCTGTGTTCCAGATAGCGAAGGAAAGCATTGCGCCTGCTGCCCTCATTGCCTGGGAGAGGGATTAGGATGGGAAGTGGAGCATCCACTGTAGCTGGAGCTGCTGCCCATAGATCTGCTGCTCACATAACCGATAATCTCCTACGTTCAGCACGAAGCATCTGGAACAAAGTGTTACCCGCGCCGTTCCCCTGCTGACATCCATCGTTCCAGTTCCCATCTGCTCGCAGGTTTCCAGGGCATCAGCTGTATTCCCAGCTGCTGGTCCACTCACGTGTCGCTCAGGTCCTGGGACAGCCTTTGTGAGGAGTTGCCCAGTAACTCCATCCTAAGGGCTGGCAAATCACTGCTTCCAAATGTGACTCCTTAGATTTTTCGTACTTGGATGTAGATGTGTGTGTATATTCATCTAATGCAATACATAGTATCATACATGTGGAAGTTCTAGAAAAATAATTAATTTGCCATGTGCTGTTGGCTGCTTTGCTAGGCTTCTCTCTCCTCACCTGATGTGCATTCTCAGCACCATTACCATCTTTGAATGTCTCCAAGTGTTAAACACATTTTTCAGTCAGTCAACCTGCCGTAGAAATATTTCTCTCCTCTGGACTTCCAAATTTCTCTGCTTGAAGCCACTCAAAGGTGCAATTTAAACAGCCATAATTTTAAGCACATTCTTGGACAGCTTCTGAGCGCAATTTACAGTGCAAGAGAAGTGAGAATTTTTCCGTTCCCGTGGGACTTGTAGCACTTCCATCTTACCTTGGAAAGGACCCAAGATACCAATTTTTAACATTCTTACTCGCTTCACAAGGAAGTGTAAGTATTCTACATCATCTAAGAGGCTTCAGTATCCTCCAAGCCTTGTTTCCATCGTATTGAAAGGATACAAGCAATACTCGTGCTAGGATTTGAAAAGCTGTCTGATGCGTTTCCAGAAGGGTGACATATGGACGATGCAGGGCAGTGGACTGTAAGGGTGGCTTTTTTAAACATTTCTGTCTTGCCATCCAAACCCAACTGTGGCTTTACCACCTGTATACAATCCATGGTTTCAAACTCATGCGGAAATCACCTTGTATGCTCTTCTGCCCCATGGTATATTCCAGTTGATAGTCACAGACCCTGCTATGGAGTGATTTAAAGAGACTCTTTAAATTTGGCAGGAAGAACGTGGCTGCTTTAGAGTCTCTAATGCATCCTTCTGTATTTTACTCATCACTGACAAGGGATTTGGAGAGGGTGGAGATCTGAATAAAGCGTGTAAAATTTGCTGCCAACAGCATGATAATTAAAGGAGAAAAGATAACAGTATTTGTAATAATATTGTTATATATGCACAAAGCAGGGCTGATCTTAATGCTTGAAGTTGGGTTTTTCTGAGCTATGTGCCTTTAAGACCCACATAACACTGCTGCATTACCTTAGGGTTTTTCTTTTGAATTTTTAGCTTCAGAAAACCAAGCTTGCTGCTTTTTTTTTTTTTTTTTTTCCTCCTGACGGCACTCTCAAAACCTGGGGGTGTTTGTGTGAAAGAAGACTCACTGCATATCAGATATTAGGGTGCGATAAGACATGTTGCGGTAAATAGGGGTAGAGTCATGTGGACTTCGCTGTCTTAGAGATAGCACGGTCTGGCTGACTTTGTTACCTCCCCTTTATACCACCAGCTTTTTGACTAAGGACAGATGCGACTAATTTTTCTCTATTGCTCTCTGACATCTGGTGGCAGCACCAGGTAATGCAGTTAATTTGCTTTAAATCTTGCCAAGAGGGGTAGCTCAGACTTTAGAGCTTCATTGGCTTTGCTGGAAAAGAAACTAACTTGGCTCTTGGCATTGTATTTTGGTGTGGTCTTTCCTCCTGGGTAGGTACACTCCTTCGAGGATACGATTTGAGCAGGCCAGACCCTTCAATAAGTCGTGTTAATATCTATCACGTGAGAAATTATAATGGTAAGCTTGAGTTACATGGTGCATCTTGATTTAAAAAGTTGCCAGTCAAATGTCCCTAAGAACTGCTTTGATGCTTTGAGAGCATCAGCTCGGTGATAGCAATGCTGCAGGAGAAGTGAAGCCTTTTGGCTGTCTCGTCGATATTTTCTTGCTCTAACAGTTAATTCTCAAATAAGCTACAGTTTGCTGGTTTGCTCTGAGAAAATGGCCAAGCCTGAAAATAAAATTACACTGCCACATTCTCCGGGAGAAAAAGAATTATTTTTGCTTTCACTAGAAGTGATTGAGTCCTTTCTGCTCCTTTCCTTTCCTCCCCTGCTTAAATGCCGAGTAGAGGCAGAAATGAGGATAAACCAAGCAAAATGGGCAGCAGATGCACATAGGCGGGTGGCAGGTGCAGCAGTACATGAGCTCGCTGCAGTTCCAGCACAGGGGCTTGAGGTCTGTGTGTGGCTGCTGACAAGGTGCCAGCGAACCTCCCCCTGACTGACACTCGGGTGCTGTGTCCCTGACAAATAACGTGGTTTCCCCGCGAAGATCAGTAGCAGGATTAGACGGATAAAGCCTCGTTACTAGGAAGGGCAGCTTGCCTTGTAACGGTTTGGTTTATAGCTGTTTCTGCCTCCTTGCCGGGCAAGAGTGGTGGGACCTCAATGGGGATGGAAAGTGATGGTGATTAATTTCATGCGGCAGACTGCAGATTGCACTCCCCTTCCAATTTTAGGCAAAGTGCTTGAAAAATCCGTGTTTCTTTTCCTCCCTGATCTCCAGTCCCAAGGTAAGAAACCAGCCAGCTAATACTGGGAAGCGTAATCCCCATGGTTTCTGAGCTGTGCAGCGAGAGGCGCTCTATTCAAGAAGGGGCTTTTCCACCGTGACTCCTGGTTTTGCGCTCCATGCCATCTTGTCAGTTCTTATATATCAATGGCGTGGCATTATCAGCAGCTCGTCCCACGTTTCTCTGGCAATCAAATGAGCCAATGACTTCGAGTATCTTCTTTTTATTTTCTCCCTTAGTGTTTTTTGCTTGCTTGTTCCAAAGCCCCCTCTACACTGGATTTTGCCTAAGAGATGGCCCAGCTTTACTTCTCAGGCACGGTTGCCATTTATTCATCACCACGACTTTTCTGGCAGAGTAGGTGGCTGCATATTCCAGTTCTCAATGTTTGCTGCTCGAGCACCTGAAGCCAGGGCAGAGCAGGAACAGGGATGGCTCTTCAAACAGCCCTGTTGGCTGCCCGCCCCCCAAAAAAAAAACCTAAGACAAGTGTCAAGGTTTATGTCTGCATGTATTGCAGGGCTGAACTCTGTGCAGAAGAAGCTTTAGGAAAGACTGGCCATGTTCAGCAGATGGGATAGTTTTGTGGCCACCTGAATTCCACTGAAGTGCTGATACTGATGTATGTCCTACTGAAATACCCATGCAGCCATGGTCCTACAGGAAACACAGAGCAGAGGGACAGCGGTGGGCTTTAGCCTGCTCCTTGGTAACTGGCTGATGATGCTAAAGCCTGCCTCAGGCTTCATAGCACAGGAGATAGATAGCTGTTAGATATCCTATGGCAGAAGAAACCTGTTGCGGAGCTACTGTCTGTCCAGGTGGAACTGGCTTTCACCAAGGTGCTGTGGAAAGCAGCTGTGGTTACAGGCAGTCTTTTCCTCGCAGAGCTGGTTACAAGGGTGCAGGTGGCAATCAGGGACAGGGCTTAAGCAACCTGCTGCAACCACACCAAGCACAAGATTGGTCACTGCTGAAATAAGGGCTTGAGCTCCACCTGAACTGTTGCTGATGAACTCTTGTCACAGCCTTCTCTTAAACAGATGAAGTCCCAGCCCTGTGAGCTGTAACATGCTCTAGCCAGGCAGGACAGATGGGATGATGGAGGGTTTTTGGGCGAGAACAAAAGTGCTCCGGCACCATAGGAGATACGGTGCCTTTGGACAAGCATCTTATCTAGAAGGGCAGCTGCATGCTGTCGCTCTTGCTTTGGCTGGTGGAGCCAGGCTGTGACCAAAAGGACTGAGAGCTGCAGAGAAAGGTGTCAGGGCAGAAAAAGAAAGGAACATCAGGATACCTTGATCATATCCATCCTTTGTGGTTTGCTTTGGAAAGTTTTAACAGAAATCACACCATAGGAAGACGCCCAAATTAGTACTGCCCTTCCTGCTCTCTGCTGTCATTGGCAAGACCGTGAGTATCATCCATTGTTTTAGAAGTATTTTATACAGGGACTTTGGTGATAATATCTGCAGAACCTTTTTCTAGCTAGACTGTTACAGAGGCATTTCTTCTTCATTCATAGTGTCAGTGTGCCATCCCATGCCGTAGAAAAAAAAAAAAAAAGCCCCTAAAGATTAAAACCTGCGTTTTACAAGAATGTTTAGTAGTCTGAATTATACCCAAGTCCATTATAGCTTATTGAGTAAAATATTTACCATATGTGCTTTCCCACTGTGAAAGACAGCTAGACTTGATTAGATGTTTAAATGCTCAAATGTTTTGAATGCGGAATCGGGATGAAGCTCTTGGTTGGTGGCAGAAGGCAGCAGGAAGGACAGTATGAGCCTGTGAACTGCTGCAAGATCTCCCAAGTAATAACACTGCACTCTGCGAGCTTTTGTGTTCAAAATGACTTAATCTTAACCTACATAGCAATAATTTCCTGCTCACTGGTGAATAAGCGATCATCGTATGAAAGTATGCTCAATCTTTTTGTGGGGAAAGAGCAAGTGCATAGATCTTGGGTTTTCAGTGAATCCAGGGGAGTCTCGGTCTACCTCCTGCTGTGTCCCCTTCGTATCAACTGCCACCTCCTCTGCGTGGTGAAGAGTAGTTTCTGCTCTGTCTCCTGTCAGATAGCTTTTGTGTGGATGGGAAAAAAACTTGCCGTGCTGAAATGTTGGGTTTCATGTCATGCAATGGCTCCAAATTCTTCCGCAGTGGAGCCCACACCTTAGTAGAGGGGTTGTTTCATGGAACTTCAGTATCATGTAGCAGCCTGGAATAGTTACACCAGTCACTTCTGTAGAAAGTACTGACTTCGTATATTTCAGCTATATTTACTGCAGTTCAGCAATTGGGTCTAAGAAGTGACAGGACAACCCTCTGCTTCCTGTCGTACACGGAATATGACTTGGGGGCCAGTGGCAGAGCTTATTTGTAGGAACGTCCCAGCATGGCTTGCTTTTAGCATCACTCTGGGGAAAGTGAGCCACCACAGAGCCAGGAGGGGTTTGCAATTGCTTCTTTTTGTACAGAACATGCCTCTGCATCGGAATAGAAGATTTTGATTTAAAAGCTTCATTTAACATTTGGGAGAGATTTTTTTTCCTGTCCACTTATAATTGTTAAAATAGGTCAAGGTTGAGATCCAGATCATCACAAATCACTTCACCTTTAAAGGCAAATGTTTTCCTATGTGGCCCGAGGGGCTGAAATCAAGTCTGACAAGGCACACAGACCTGCATTTTATTCTTGGCTTTTCCGCGCTGCCTCTGTCATATTTTCCTCCATCTGGAGAGCGGCGCTTACCTTGCACTGCTGTTGTGGGGATTAATTAATCCCTCTATTTGCACAGCGCTTTCAACACGACCAGACGAAATGCTGGTACTTTAATTGCCTGGTGCCTCTGTGCAGCCTCCCGTGACGGCAGGGTCTGAGAGCCAAATGGATGGGCAGAGCGAGGTCCCTCTACCCAGCCAGCAGCCAGGGCCACCCAGCCTGCTGCCTTCTGAGGTCTGCCTGCACCACCTCCCAGCTGGCCCACAAAGACGAGGACAGTGTCCCTGCCCTGACCTGTGGCTTGGGCAGGGGCTCACCAGGGCTGGCGCAGGCTCCTGGGCTGTTTTCTGTGCCCCAGAAAACGGAAACCTCTGGAGGAGGAGCTGCCTGTGCTAGTGATGAGGCTGTCGTGGGAAAGTCTTCTTCTGCAAGATTAACTTGCGCGTTGCAGGTGTGCTGCACTTCTAGAACTGACTGCTAGAAATTTGGACCTAAATCTAACCACCAAATGGCTATATGGAGTTACCTATTGGTGTTTGGAACACAAGAGAGGATTTCGCCTTTGCTTAGATGTCAAACCCCTGCCTCATGTGCAAAAGTCAGAGGACAAAATGGTCACTTAGCCATCTTAAAGGTGGATTATCAACTTTATCTGTAATCTTCAAGGCGTTTAAGGCCATAAACCAGATCACTGGCACTGTCTTTAGAGGACAACAGGGTTTGTGTATTTTTTTGGCAGAGAGCTGTCTTATGTACTTGTGGTCTCACCTAATTCAATTTTCTTTATTAAATAGCTGACTACATTGTTTTGAAGGAAAGGGTTGGTTTGCAGTCGAACAGGGGACAGTTAAAGGTGTAACAAGGACATTACCCAGTTGTAGTTACGGCAATAAGCATGTGCACACCAGTGACTGATTTTCTTTACATCTCTTGTTACAAAAGAGATGCACTAGCAAAGCATTCACAGATGGGCTGTAAAATATCAATAGAAAGATTGTGGTGGTGTGTGCTCTTTCATTTCCTTTTGTCTCTTCATTTGCTATTTTAGTTTATTGCGCTTCATTTTTTGTCTTCTCAGTCTCTATTTCCTCTGTTCCTTGTTGGCAAAGTTATTTCCAAGTGGGACTGGCTGCCAGCATGGTGATGCTCATGAGTAATGTCCCCAGCTGCTGGCAGCCCACAGTCTTGGTGAGACTGGCTGTATGGGAGCTGCAGAAAATGCAATCCACAAATGGACAAGGGATGGTAAGCCAGAAGACAGAATTTACTTTGCTGTCATCACGACAGTGGATCCTTTTCCAAGGATATATTCAGGATGCTTGGATGCCAGTGGGAGGAAGCAGAGTATAAGAGAACACAGAGAGGGAAAAGCCTCCAGAAAAAAAAACATTGGAGTTACTAACCATGTGTCAGGAAACAAATTTAGGATGACAATGCTGCATGGACAGTGGTGGCTGTGGTCAGCCTGCAGTGGCCTGCTGGAGCAGTGATGTGGGCTTTCCCTTGCAAGGAGGAGGAGGAACAGTACAAAAAGGACATCTTTCTTAAGTTACCTAAGCTGAAGAACTGCTGCATAGGTGTAGCTTTCAGAAAATTTATCTCAGGCATGAGAGAGGAACTATGGGGAAGGCTTGAATTACTCCACTTCTCTGAAGAAGAAAAACAAAATATGATCATAGATATAAAAATCCATCCAGGAACACCATGTTGAGTCTGCATGTTTCTGGTGCAAACGCCAGTCTGGCCATGAACATGCTTACTACACATTGTCTGAAAAGATGTATTTTGATTCTATAAGAACTGCATTTGACCTGTCTTTATTTTCTCAAGTCTATGCTGCATTAAGCATTCCTGCTAAATGGAAGATCTGTTGGTGACTTAGAGCCATGGGAGCAGTGGTGTGAGACCTGTAAGTTTACTGGAAAATCAGAGGTTGGATCTGACAGACTCAGCCCGAATCTCATGTTGGAGTGATACCAGTGTGTTGTGAGTTTCGGATTACTGTCATTTCCATCTTTCTCCATGTGCTTTGCCACAGTGTAAAGGGCTTATAGATGGCATTTGATATAAAGCAGCATCTGTGAGAAGGTGACGGATAATGACTGATTAGCAGCAGAGCTGACTGCCCATGCATGTGTTGCTTCAACATAAACTGACCTGCCTTCTTCATTTAAAGCTGTATGTCCTTTGCTTTCCTCCTGCTGTGGACTACGTTTCACAGAGTAACCCAAGGCCTTCTGGAGGGCAGTCCCTTAGTCATCAGGTTCCTCTTGGCCATCCCTGGAGCTATTTTGTACATTCTTGATAGTGTCCCTCATGCAACCTACTGTGATGCGAGCTCCTCCAAAAAAAAATTAACACAGTTGCCTTGGGTAATGTTCATTCTGCTAATGTGCTTTGCTGCGATAAGAAGAATGACTGTCACTTGAGATAGCTGGAAAAATGAACTGAGGAATTTATTCAGCAGAGTACAGATCGTGTTGCTTTCTCTTTTCCAGGGAGCCAGCAGGTGCCAGTGGTTGGTGTGAGGTGGAGGATTGCATGGTGTAAGAGACATGATTTGGTGGTGATCCACACCACAAGCATGCTGTGCCTTCGTCATCCCTTGCTTGCTCTTTCCCTCAAAAACAAGAGGTTAGAGGCTGTTGTCTCTTGTTCCCTGGCCGATGGAAGAACAGCCTTAACACTCCTCTTCCTACGTGTGGTGTCCTCACTGTTAGAACCCCATGTAGGGGCCTTTCTTCTGCCCTACCTGCTCAGCCCTACAGGGGACCAGGGCTCTTCTCCATTGTCTCTGCCCGGGCTGGGGCCTTGTGCTCTGGGTGGTGGGATGCTGAGCCCCGCATTCCACCTCCACCTGAGGGAAACCAGTATGGGTGGGGAGGCAGAGTTTACATCTTGGCTTTCAGCAGAATTGCCCAGGCTCAGCTCTCACTGATTTTGGTTTGGTTTGTTTCGAGGGAAAAAGGGTGGGAGGAGTAATCCTCTGTGGCTGGCAGGCTGCCCTTCCTCTGGCTCTGCTCTTTGACATGCTCCTTTGCCTTGGCTTCTCCGGCCTCTTCTGCCCGTGCAGTTGGTGGTGCAGGAGCTGCACGAGCAACACTCGGCCAAGCTGTTGTGTCCCTGAAGCCTTGCCATCTTACACAGTGCCCTCTGGGACCCAAGCAAGGCTACACACTCAGTTTCTGACCTTCAGTCACCTAGTGTAGCTCCATAGCTGCGGGGTCAATCGTGTGCTCGCTCGACCCACCAAGGCCTTGTTTAAGTCCCCAGTTTCCAGGATGCAAAGCCGTGGTCAGATCTGTTTGTCCTGAGGACATGACCTGAAGAAGGCAACTCCTTCCAGCAGGAGCAGCCCAAACTGCAGCTCTGCAGGGTCTGGCTTGGTGGCCCTGGTCATTTTGGCTCTCACCTGGACCTCCTCTCTCTTCTGTCACGGGCAGCTCTGTGCTTTGTTTTGCTGTCCTTCTGGTGGCCACTAGTGTTGGAGATGACCAGATGTGCTGGAGCAGTAGGTGCACTCCCTTGCAGGTGTTACCTGGTACAGTTGCAACTTCTCTCCTGCTGCCCCATTCCCACCTGCCTCGTTGCTCTCAAACGGGATGCTGACTGTCAGGAAACTAGGCTTGTGCGTTAGAAAACATGCTTGCTTTATTCTTCTGATGAGGCAGAAGGGAGAGGAGAGGGAGAAGACAGAGAGTGGAGGAATCAGGCTGATGGGCTACCCGTGATGCTGCCAGCAAGATGGGCAATCTTTGGTGGGGAACGTGTTCTCCCACTTCCCCCGTGCCACCCGGAGGTGCTTCTGGAAAAATTGCAATCCCCTTGGGAGCTCACCTGGGAGCGGAGGATGGGAAACACCCTCTTGTTTTTTGGACCAGGGTCCAAAACTTCAGCAGAACCTTAAGCCACTTGAATATCCTCATCTGGAGGCTTGCGGGATAAAACCGTTTGAGAAAAATGTACGAGGTTTAGTTGTGAGTTTGGATGGCTTGAAGGGAGTGGCTTCGTGTTTAGTTTTGATCAAATTGTTTCTAGAGGCAAATCAATTACATAGAGTATTCCCGAGTTCTCATTGCCCTGATACGTGACACCAGTCAGTCATTAGAAGTGTTGCATTTTTGTTGTTCTTCACCTCTAAATCAAAATAAAGGAAATAGATTTCATCAGAACTTCTGCTCAGACATTTACTGTGCTCTCTCGCTACCTCTTAAACGCTTAAAGTTGGTTCAGAACCGAGTATTAATAATTGCATTGTATTCATTTATTTTTAACTTGACTCTAAGCCTGAAAGCAACCAAGCAGAAAAAGTATTTAATAACCCAGAAACTTAGAGGAGCAGTACACATATCCCAGTGCTGTTAACATCTTTCAGCAAAAAAGATTAAGTGCTGCTGTCGTCATTTCAGCTTCGGGGGGTGGGAGAGAGAGGGGGAAGGGAGAGGGGAGATGTCTGATCCACTTAATGTAAAGTATAAATTGATGTCGTTTTAATTTTCTTCTTATAAGATTTACTACTTTACATGTAAATACCAGGCAGCAATGTGGATGCTGGATTTCCTATTCATTTGGAGAATGTGTTCATCTACTGGAACTTAACTGATCACACTGAGTTAAGGGGAGGATAATAAAAAGCTATGGAGTGAATAATGGAAGGATTTAAAAATGAGGCATGGGGGGCAGAAGATAGAATACAGCGTAATTTTGGAGGTAAAACTACAGTTGAGATTAACAGTATATTTCTGGACATCTGGCTGATCTAAAGTCTGTTTGACGATTATCTTGTAATTGTTAAACCTGCCGCCTTTATGTATGGGATTAGGTCTATTTAAATATGCATGCAAGAAGCAGAATGGTTATTGATTCTGTGCAGGATAATTTGTGTGGATCTTAGTTTGGAGTGAAATGGGTTTTATTTCTAATTTAGTTCATGTGTACTTGGTTCTTGTTTTGCTTTTTCTCAAAACTAATGTCAAAACAAGAGCATCTTTGAGAAGCTTAGTGATAGGAAAGAGTTTAAAAAGTTACCATTTTTTAGAGGAACTGACTAAAAAGTAAAAATTGTCATCTTATTAGTTACTAAAAATGTATATTCTGAACAACTGTATGAAAATTAGGATCTAATAAGGCTGCATCTCTATTTAATCCCTTTCACTGTTACAGATTTTTAATTAAAGACTCTTTTGTCTTTATGCCAATTAGTTTCAGATCCTAACCTTTGTGCTTAGCAAAAATGGTTGCAGGAGCTCTGCTGACATCCTCAGCACTCTTTGTAAAGAAAGAAAACTACTAGGAAAAACACATTAATATCAGCTCCCATAGAAACGCTAAAGCATTTCATCAGCAGTTGTAAGCTGGTGAGACAATAGGGAAGGCTTTATTAGGCAAGAGGTGGTAATGGAAAACTGGCAGTAGAAAATCAAAGTTTGATCATGAATAGCCCCTCACAACTGCAGCCTCATCTTATTGGTCGTGTGTTTGCATTTCCATCATGCCCTCATCACAAGTGTCTAAGGCCACGTAATAAATAAATAAATAAATAAATAACCCAGCCTTCACCAGCAAGAAAAAAACAATATGATGGCTCAGTGCCAGCAAAAACTGCTCTGTAGCCATCTGCTCAGCATCAGCCCAGCACCAGCCAGCGCACTGCAAACGGGAAGTACAGATCATTCCTCAAGGCCTGATGGTCAAAATGTCACTGATTTTATGTTCTTTGCAGAGTATATTTAATGTGACCTTTTCTTTACAGGAACTGTCTCTGCTGGTGTTTCTAGTTACACATCTTTATTAAAAATTCACTGTAAATATGGTGTGTCTATATCAAAAGGCTAAGGGTAGGGAGTTGAAATACTGAATATTTTGGTATATTATTCTAAGATGGATTAATTGAAAAAAATGAACACATCAAGCGATGTGAGAGAGGGGAGACATCAATGCAGGCATGACAGTGGTCAGAAAAGGTGATGTTTATGCAGAGTCAGGTTTCTAAAGATGTTTAGGTACCTAAAGGTGCATATGGCTCCTGGAGTTTTCAGATAGAGGTTCAGAAACCAGACTATGCGGTGAAGGACAGTCTTTGGAAATTAGGTGCTTAGTTTCTACTGCATTATCCATTCTGAATATCTTTGTGCTTTTGAAAATTTCCCTATGTACATGCTGGACTTCTTATAACCTCTGATAATCTGATTTATAGTAGTTATAAAAGCTGCTGCCTCTGTATTTTATCCTCTGCCCTGTGATGCCCATTCTTGGGTGCAGTCTTCATGGTTTAGTAGTGTTGACAACCGAGTGGGGTTTTGGACTGAGAGATTGACAAAGGAAATAAGAACATGGGAGCTAACAGCTCTCGTTTACCATTTAGATACCTAAAATCTGTTAAAATAAGCTATCTGTAGTCTACCAAGTGCCTCTGTGGCTGGAGACTCCTAAGCCTTTGTTTCAGTGTTTCTGCAGAGTCAGGCAGGCATTATTTTGTGGCTATGTGTGCTCGTTTACATGTTAAAAAAGGAAAAGTGAGATCTGAAAAAACTGCTCAAGTAATGCTGGACGGATTTAGAGAGCTATGTGCTTGATGCTTCAGAGCAGGGGGTGAAAGCTTAGCAGGCATTGTCAAGTTGAAATATAAAACCTGTAAACCAGAATAAGATCTTCCCCCAAAAAATACCTTTGCTTTTTGTTTTTTTTTTTTTTTCCAGCCAGCTTTAATTTAAACTGGGTGCTTAGCCAGTTTTATACACGATCCACGTAGTCACATGGGTCATGGGTGCTTGCAAAAAACAGTTGAGAGCATGACTCCAAACTACCCTTAGACCTTGCACTTGCACTGTCATGAGCGTGACTTGTGCTGCTGCTGGAGGAAGACGAGGAACTCACTAGGCAGCTTGGAAAACTGTGGTTTCTGCAGCAGTCATGGCATTCGTGGAGGCTCCCTGCGGGCACCAGTGACCCTGACGTGGAGTCACACACTGGAGTTTGAGAAGCTTCAGTCTTCTGATGAAGATTTTAAAGGAAAAAAAAATTAGAGCTTGCTTACTCACACCATCTTTGTTCCCTTTCTAGGTTTTGCTGCCAGGAAATGCATGTGTTAAACATGGCATCCAAACAGCTGTGCCTCTTGAACACAGGATTACAAAAGCTTCTAGGCAGCATGGACCACTTCAAGCTTTAGTCAACTTCAGGGCTCATGTTCTTCTCTGTGCCGAGTGCAGGTCAGGCAGAGCAGAAGTCCCTTGGAGAAAGCCAGGATTTGGGGGCAGCTAGCCAGGTTGAAAGACTGATTATTGGTATGTTTTAACACTGAAAAAGACCCAATATGAATATTGATTTTGTGGTATGCAGATATTTCTAGAACTGTAGAAATGTGGGATGGAGAGCACCTCCTGGAGGAAAGTACCTGACTCCCTGCTATCACTGGTGGCTACATCATCTGATGCCTTCGTACGTTGACCAGGCTCTGTGTCAGAGCTAATTGGCTGTTCCCTCCAAAAGTCCTGCTGAAAGGCTATTCAGAAACTTGTTTGTATGAAGGGTTAAACATCTAATTTTATCCCAAGACAATCCACTTGTGGTTTTGTACCCGTGCAGTTCCCTGGGAGTAAACAAGGGAAGCTGGTTGAGCTCCAAGTCCATTGGACTTACTCTCAGGTATTGCTGTGTTCAGCAGAGCAAGCCACATTCTTCTGTTCTTTCCTCATACAGTAGGCTGATGAGAGGTGGAAGAGTTGACCATTTCTTCTCTAGGTCTTTCACGCTCTCATTATGTCATATTTGAACATGGACAGACGGAATCACACTCTACTCCAGAGATTTCATCAGTGCTTTGTTCTGTAGCACCCATATTTCCACGTGCCTGCTTCATTTGCACAAGTGTTTTTCACACCTGCATTGCATTGGTTGCTAATACTCATCTTCTGAGCAGCTAGTACAGGTCTTTCATCTGTAATTCCTGGTGGCAGAGATCTGTATTCATACGCTGAGGACACTACACAGTGTTCTTTCTGTTTTGACGTGAAACACCTCCATTTCCTCCAGTGTCCTCTGTGTGACAGTGTTGGCCAGTTTCATCACCAGTAAACTTTCCGTAGGATATTCCTAATGTTTTTGTGAGGCTCATAAAAATAAGTCAACTCCAATTGCAGAATTTCTCTAACAACTCTTACAGGCAAAGGCGATTGCAGCTTTCCCCGTTTTGCCAGCTCCTTTATCATCAGACTGTATCTGTACAGCTGTTCTTGTGTTTTCTGCGTGGTGCTCTGTCAGCAGGTTTACTGAAGGGAACTCAGAAGGTTCCAGTGGTATTTCTGTTGTATGCAAAGTGAGTCAGCTTTTCAGAAAGAATTCTTTGGGTTAATTTGCAATAACTAAGCTTCACTAAGCCATATTGCTTGGCTTTATACCACTTCCTACTTACTCCATGCCTTCATTTAATAAAGCAAGTGAGGCAACCTAGAAAAAATATTTTTATATTAAAGAGGACATCTGTTTAAATTAATAAAACAATTTCTGGCTTCATTTAGCAGCAGTAATGCAAGCAATGCAGCTAAAGATGTACACTGGTGATCTTGATTTGAAAATTAATACTGGTTTTAAGTTTTGAAAGGAAAATTTTCATAATAATGTTGCATTTTAATGGGACATTACCAGTTTAAGAAATAACAGTGTTGATAATACCTTGCTGATGGCTTGGTGCCAGCTACCAGCCATTCCAAAAGAAGGAGGCAATGGCTCATACCCAGTGGTATGCCTGATTCTAAATGCTGCAAGACCTTTTTTTTTTCCAATAGACAGGGCTTGGTTTTCTATTTCTGTTGGCACTTTATGAGCTTGGAAAATGAAAACGATAGCAACGATTTCTAACAGATTTTACTTTCTCTTTATATTTGCTTTTTTAAGCAGTGTAATTCCTGTAATGATGCAGCAGGGGAGTATTTACTTGTGTTGACCTTAAAATATCCATTTGAATGAGAAGATTGTTTTGTTCATCGTGCCTAAATGTGTTTCAGAAACTCTTTCAGATCTGAATTTTTCAGCAAAATTGATCAAAGTAAACTCATCTTCCTGTGTCATGTTAGCACAAAGGGAAATTTGGCTGTGTTTGAGCAGTCCTGTTGTGGGAGAGGGCAAAGTATTTAGAAAGGACATTTTTTCATTTTATTTTTCATTATAGTTTAAGCATTGCTTTGTTTTGAAGGATACTCTTCGGTATTCTTCATATGATGAAAGAAAGTAATTAATACAGTGTAGTGGAAAAGAGCCATTCTGTTCCACCTTTCCGAAGCCAGTAGATCACCAGTGGCTTTTGAATGCCCCTCCATGGAGGGAGGAGAACTGGAGCCTCTGTAACGTTTGGCAGCTTCCCCATGGCTTCACTTTGTGTGGGGCTGGCATTTAGAAGAGACCAAACCCACCTCTGGGCTGTAGAGCACAAGTGTCTGGCAAGCTTGCCTAGAAGGGGATGCCCAGGCATCTGTGAGGAGCAGAAAACACAGAGATGGAGCAAAATAGCAGCCAAAGATGAAAGAGGATGAGAGAAAGATGTCAGAGCCTCCTTAAAACAGTTTTGTTTATTTTTCATTGATGGGTGAAGTTATATACCAAAACTGCTACTGCCAGATAATAAACTTCAGCTAATTTTCTTCAGGAGAACGTTTGCTTTTGAAGATTTGCTTTGTTTGCACTTATTTATGCTTTTTTTCTCCCGTATTCCTTCTTTATTTATGTTCTTTCCATTCTTGTGCTCTCTGTAACAGCGTGTTCTGCTGTGCTGTCAACTGTAGCACTAAATAGCTAAGGTGAAACTTTTCCCAAGCATTAAGTACTTCAGAGCCAGGCCTTGAATTGTGCTGACAATAACATTCATGTATAATGGGAGCAATGTGTTTGTATCGTGGGAACATTCTCAGCCTTCTGACTTGCCAATCTACACGGGCCATTCTAGTGAAAGGAAAACTAACCTCTGAGAACTTAACATCCTTTTATTACATGTATAGGGTACCCAGTAAGCAGGTAGCAAGAGAAGACTATATATATCATAACTACTCCAAACTTACCAGGCTTCCTTCAGGCTTGGTTTAAGCCTTGTCTAGGACGTGCTGATGAGTTTCTGAGTTTTTCCCACTGAGGGACAAGGAGGTGCCTGTGCTAGCCACGTCAAACTCCCCAGTGTTGCCTTGTGTGCAGTAATAGGGCAAGTTTTGAGTGGTGCCTGCTTCTTATGGCTCCCATGAGTTCGTCCTCTCCAGTTTCACAGAGCTGTGGCCCTTGCACTCAGTCAGAGAAACTGATTCTCTCACAGAATCACATGGGGTTGGAAGGGACCTCTGGAGATCATCTAGTCCAAATCCCCTGCCAAAAGCAGGTCCTCCTAGAGCAGGTTGCACAGGAATGTGTCCAGGCGGGTTTAGAATGTCTCCAGAGAAGGGGACTCCACCACCTCTCTGGGCAGCCTGTTCCAGTGGTCTGCCACCCTCAAAGTGAAGAAGTTCCTCCTCATGTCTAGGTGGAACTTCTTATGTTCAAGTTTGTGCCCATTACGTCTTTTCCTGCCACTGGGTACCACTGAAAGTGGTGTTGATCAGATCCCCCCTCAGCCTTCTCTTCTCCAGACTAAAAAGCCCCAAATCCCTCAGCCTCTCCTCATAAGGGAGATGCTCCAGGCCCCTAATCATCTTTGTAGCCCTCTGCTGTACCCTCTCCAGCAGTTGCCTGTCCTTCTTGAACTGGGGAGCCCAGAACTGGACTGAACTCTCGCTGAAAGGGAGGCATCTTTTGGGGCTTGCACTTGCTTGAGCTTTGTTTTGTAGACAGCTTCATGTTACAGCAGCACCATTTATCCAACATGAAATATTCTTGTGATATGTTTGTATTTGGGCACCCATTTATCCATTTGTGCCTTAGCATCCAGTCATAGTTTTTTGCCTGTATGAATGGCACACATCTTAATGTCTAAAGCAGTCCAGGTTGTTTTACTTCTAACCAAAGCATGCTCCTCTCCTCAAACCAGTGAGAGCATCCAGCGCTCCCAATCATCCATTTGCTGTTGCTGGCTATTAAACAATACCAGGCTGCTCTGGGAAGAGATGCATCAAGTTCCTTTCCTATGTTTTGGGCATAGAAATGGTTGGTTGGTTGTTTCTCCTATAATTTCTCTAGTAAGATCTAAACTGGGAACTTGGAACCCAGAGTCAGCCTGGGAACCTGGTGGCCTGAGAGTCAAATCTCGTTGTCTGGTCTATTGGGATTATGTAAGGATAGAGGGAGTTAGGGGTAAGTGATTTGCATTGTGCAAAGAACTCTGTAAGTCAGATTGTTTTTCTTTCTTGCTGTATTACAGAATGGTACTTCTTTTTTTTTAATTGGCAGGTCATTCACTTGTTATTTCATTCATGTCATGAATGGTGTTTGAGTAACCTACAGGTCAGCGAGTTTCAGCCCTTCTGTGCTTAATTCACAGTGTACCTGAAACATCTTTATTGAAAGTCTGTCCCTTTTGACACAAACAAAAAAGATTAATTCTTGTTAATTCTAGATTTTCATGTTTCTTGATATGGCATGTTTTGGGATGCTTTCTACTGATAATGAAGGCATATCTGCAGCTGCAGCGCAGCAAAATGCACTGCAAAATTCAACCAGTCTTTGCAATGTAGAAATTTGTAACTAAGGAACCAAGATCAATGTAAATGAAGTACGAATGGAAATGTCTATGTTTGAAACCTCCATGAGAAACAGCAGAACAAGGGTTAAAGGAACAGCATGTTTTGCAATGGAGAACCCTCTGTGTGAGTTCAATCAGGGAACCAAATGACAAGAAGAGGAAGAAAACCCTGACCTAAAGACGGGATGAGACGAAGAACAAGACGGGAGCCATAAGATACCCAGATAAAGAAAACAGGTGATCCTGGCCAGACTAGATGGTTGGGCACATGCAGTTTGGTGCTTATGAGTACTTGAATGTGAGACTGTCAGTAAGATCAGCTTTGGAGTTTCATAAAACAAAATCACCTTCCGTTTCCATGAATTCTTACGCTGAGTTTTGTTACAGTAATGTCCTACACCTGTAGGCAGAGTCTTGGAGGTCTGAGAGAGACTTACAGACTGAGCAAGCCAGTGATGATGTAGACTCTCTCAGAGAAGTTCCTGTTACTTCTTGGACTGTGTATTCTTCTCCAGAGGTTGATCGTGGTGCACTCCCTGTTGGTAACACTTAGATGGGAATAATATGCTTTCGAAGAAGCAGAAGAAGGAGGTGTTTGTAAGGGCTGTCACAGCTGGAACCTGCCTTTATTGTGCATTTTCTCACCATGAATCGTAGGAAAGAACATGATTCTCTAGCTTTGTCCTCAGCAATGTTCAGGCAGGAGAACTCCCCAACAGCCTGGCATTCTTGGAAACCACCTGTTAATATAATGCATATTAAAATGCAGGTCTTTATATTTTTATATGTTAACTAAGTAGGAGGATGTGCTCCTTCTGTATATGCCTGGAGTTTGGAAATGAAAACACTGTAATGTGTGTTAACAGTGCGGCTAGCAACATGAAATGAAAAGGGTATGTCTGGTCTTTTCCCATGGTGTTTTGTGTCGATTTTATTTTCTCATTGTATGTGGGTGAGTGTAGCAACTTTATTTGCTGCTGTTGCCTTCTTTGCTGATACCGCTGCTATTTCACTCCTGAGCTTCCAGGCTCTGATACCTTCAGTTGAATTTTGCCCATTTGGTAAGCCACCGTTTCGCTGGTGTGTCATCCTGGATTAACAGCTAGCATCAGCTACAGCCAGATAGGATGGCAAATTTGTGAGCTACATCCCTGCCTGGGGCCAGTCACACTACGGTCTTAGTGACAGCTGCTGGCAGTGCGCAGTAAGAGCCGGTGAAGTAAAAGAGGAAAGCTTGGTAAATGCATGTAGGAGAGTAATCAACTAGGAATTTGTATGGCTCATGCTCAGCCTTTTAATGCCTTCTATTTTCTCTCATTAGTAGGTAGCTCCCCAGATTGGAGCCTTTAAGATCATAGATGAGGCTTGAACAAGACTGACTGGCAACAGCGCAAACATGAATTTTACAACGACCAGTCAAATGAAATAAAACAGAATGATGTGTATAATGATGGTAACATTAGCTTGCCTTGCTGCTAATATGAATGCTAGTAAGATAAATATTGAGTATCTTGAGTAAATAAACTATCATTATACTAGCATGAAACCTCCCTTCAAATTGTAATTCTTCTTGAGAAAAAAGCGATGGTTTTCTTTAATCTTTTCAACGGGCACTCTACACTGAATCATTTCCTTTAATTGCTGTTCTAAAACATATAACAGGTTTTTTAATGCCTACTTTTTATATGTAGCTTTTTACTTTCCATTAATTGCACTACTTCCATTCAAGCTTGAAAACGAAATTGCTTTCTCAACATATTTCTTCTCTGCTGTATGTAAACACTTGCGGGTTTGTTTTTTTTTTATCAGCCCTATTTCCAGTGAAGCTGAAAGCCCCCTGGAGCTGGGTGCATGGAGAGGCTTTCGCCAGATCTCTTAGTTACAGGTGCTTTAAAGGAAACTCAGAAGAGCTGCCAGGCAGAACCTCGTTCTCTTACTGGAGGGGGGAATTTGTCTCCTGCTTGGGGGAACTGAAGAGCAGCAGAAGACCCAGCGGGATGGCTGCCCACCTCTGCCTGTCCAGTGGCTGCTTGGAGCAGCCCAGCAAGGCTGGAGTCTCAAAGTGTGTGTGCCAGAGATAGGGACCGTGATAAAGTCCTCCTCTCTCCTTTCGGTTCCACAGTCCACCTACTTGATTTATTTGCTTGGACTGCAGGTTTGGTTAGTAATTATGTTAATGGTATATCAGAACCTGATTAGAGCTGATGAGATGAATAGGAATAAGGAAGTCTTAAAGTATTAAAAAATGAATCATCTTTCATCGAATAAGATATGCAAAGTCTGGTACAATTTGATCCACCTGTCATTTAGGCCATCACCGTAGTTCTTTCAAGAAATGAAAACTTGAAGAAGAGAGGAGCAAGTGAGCCACCTCCTGCAAATCTTTCACTGCATCTCAAATAGCAGGAATGTTCCTCCTCAGGAGTTTTTATCTATTTCATTGGTTTTGACAAAGGACTTTTTACAAGCCAGGAGTGGGGCAGAGTGGTCCACAGGTGAAAGCAGCAGCCGTTGAGCCTCTTTTGAAGGGACTCCCAGCAACTCAGTTCCAAATAATGACAGCGTTGGTCCCTGTGCTCCCAAAGGAGCTGCGGCAAAGCTTCAGGGTGGGATGAGGGAATCCTGCATGTGTCCCACAGCTTTTGGATCCACTCCAGAACATAAGCTGAGTTTTAAGTGGTGGGAGACTCATGGTTAACGAGCTTTTCTGGTGGCCTGACTGTCCTGATGGAGAATAGAGTTGCAGTTTGTGCAGTTGCAGTTGTTAATTTGTGTCTCAAAAGAACATTAAAGTACAAGCACTACAGTTATATGCGTGTTATCAGCAATCTAGTAGTGTCACCTAGTATTATGATGTCTGATATTTTCTACTGCCCGTTTATATTTGTTTTAATAGCACCACACAACTTTAAACATCTGTGTTGAAATTTTTGAAGTTTTGCTCCTGCTCTGGCTGACTTCTTTTGGTTTTGTTTCATCTGGAATTTAGCATTTTGAGTGCGATGTTAGATAAAAAAAATGCAAGTTTTTTGACATGAGAATGCACACAGTTGTACACACACACACACTCAAAAGTTTCAGTATTTTCATTAAGCAATTCTACCATGTATCAAAAACCAACTTATATGTCAGGGATACGCCTTTATTTTCCGACCCTTATACATGTGCAGTACCCACAAACACATGCACTTCCACACCTCAACTATTCAATCAACAATACGTGTATATGTATAGAAATACAACACACAGCTCACTTGTTTCTTTTAATGTAATCCAGGGACTTTTGGTGAATGATTACAGGTCATAAACTATTTTGAAATAATATTTCTATACCAGGGTGTGTCAGATGCGGGGTGTGATAATCTTGAATTTTGATTCTTGGAAATACTTTTCTATTATTTAAACAGTGTACTGTAGTACACTTGTACTATTGTAGTAGTAGGCCAGTTCATTGCAGTGTTATGCTAAATGCAGGTACATACTAGGGAATTGTAGCTTCTCTTCTGCAGTCCTTCACAGCTGCCGTGTTGTCACTTGTCCCTTTCTGCTACTCTGGCTTGTGGAGCAGTCATCTTTTTTCCGCTGAGGATAAGGATATTCTGATGGCATAGCTTCACACGCACAGCCGAGCATCACCTCCTTGAATATCCGACTTGCTTGCGGATAAAGACATTGTATCCTGGATAAACCTGCAAAGAAGGGAGTTGACAGGCACTCTGGCTGGCAGATGGTCTTGCCCAGAAGGCCCCTGACATCCACGTAATTGTTTCAGGGGTGTGTGTGTGTCTGATTCACATGCTGATTTTAAGGACCGTGCATTCTAAAAAGGCACACCTGTGCTTTTCACAAAACTTTTAGAAGTTAGGAACTGGCTGCACGTGGTGTCTGTTTACTGTGTGGGCTCTTGCGGAACTGAAAAATTTGAATTTAATTGGCCTTTTTCCCTTTTCCTTTTAGCTGTTAGGAAGATAGGACTTGGTAGAGCAACCGCCTCCCAGCAGTGCAGGAGGGTGCACACAGCATCTGCACACCACGGTCCATAGGAATGCCTTCCTATTGCAATTCGGGGCAGATATTTCCTTCCTCTCTCTCAAAAAGCATTTGAGTATTAAAAGCAACTTCTGGCTTTGACTTGGGCTTCTTTAGGAGGAAGGAGCAGCGCATGAAAAACAAACAGAGCCACACACAAATGAAGAACACAGCAGTATGAAAAACCATTGCATAGACACAGAGTCAGAGTGCTGGACCTGGACTGAGACAAAACTGGGTTATTTTAGAATGGAACAAGTCATGCTTTTGCCATCCTTAGCCTTATTTTGTTACTTTTTTTACTTCTTTGTCTGGGTTGCTACTTCTGTTTGGGAAGAGGGGCAGTAGCCAAGGTGTGGGTGAGAGCAGATACAGATGGCTGTAGAGAACATCGTTGGTTTTGAAGGACTGGCTTGGGTATGCTGAAACGAGAACGCTTGCTTTCTCGTGGTGGCCCATGTGAGCTGTACAGCAACACGGTGGGGATCCACCATATGAACACTGCCTGTTGGAAGCAGACCTGTATCCACCGGAGAAGTTCACTGCAGCTGAAAGAGCTGGAGAGGAAAATACGGCTTATGTGAAAGGAGAAAAGGAAAAAGCTAGAACTTTCAATTACGAAAGAAATGTGTTCTTCCTAGGGAAAAAAAAAAAAAAAAGCAGTCGGAATGGCAGCTCTCAGCTCGTTCTGAGTATCATTAGGAGAATGTAAATAACCAGTGATTTTCCATAAAATGTGTTAGGGGTTTAGTTGCAATAATAGAATCCTTTTTAAACTTTAAACAAAGCCCTTATCTGATCATTACACGTGCTCCCGAGCTGATTTCCGTATGGATTGAACTGAAATGAGCGCTGCAGCTAACGACCTGCTTGGCAGAGGCTGCCTGGCCCTGCACAGGTGGAGGCTATGAGCCCCTCCAGCCCCCTGCTTCCTCTGCACAGGCTCCAGCCGATTCGGGGTTTTAGCAGAGCCCTCCTGTGCTCTCCACTTGTGCCGTTGCCCAGTGAAGGGATGGAAGCTGCCCAGCCGTCCGTCATCTTGGGCAGGCAGCAGTCATCTTCGCCTCCTTCCCTCCTACCTCGCTCTTCCGAGAGGAGGAGGCTGCTTCTAACCTCATAACTCTCATTTACACCCTAAAGGCATTGGTGGCCCACGTGTGCCCGCTTTGTTCCCAGTTGTCCTTTGGCTTAAACAGCTCTCTCTCGTCCTTGGTGTGTAATCCCCTTACAGGCAGGTTGATACCCCCCTTCCCCCTCTTTATCCCACTTCATGCGAGGCTTTGGAAGCCACGCGTCTCGCCTCCTGCTGCAGAGACTCTCCATTGCCTTGTCACCCTGGAGTCTTTCTTTGTACCCGTTTGCAGTATCACCTCGCCTTCCTTGGCTGGGGATAACCGGATTTATGCCCCTTGGGGACTGCATTACAGCACCGCGCACGGGGCTCACCGCTGCCTTGCGCAGGAGCAGCCCACGTGCAGCCTCTCCCGGAAACGCCTTGCCTTTGGAAACGCACCCTCGGGTTGCACCTGGCTTTTTCTCCCTGTGGGTGCCGTGAGGGGTTCCTCATAAGCACCGCCGTCAGCTGGGCATCCACAAGTCCTTCTCCTCCGCTACTGTTTGCAAATTTAGGAGCTTGAAACTCTTGGCATCGGTCCCGGCAGCGTGGCCTTGAATTTGGTACTATTGAATTTCATTGTGTATCTAATATCGCGCGTTTCAATGCCATATTCTGCTGTTTCTGAAGGTTATTAGGAGCGTAGTTGCTTGAATACAAAGTGGTTCCAAGACAGTTCCACACCACTGCTGTTGTGTACGGTGACTAATGAGCTCGTAAATCACTTTTTAATTCTTTTCAAGTTTTCTTACTGCTAAGTCTTAACTTTGTAAGGCCAGCAGATAAACAAACTGATAGCTCTGCTTTTCCTCCAGTTCCAGCAGCCAACAACGTGAGAAATTGCTCTGGGTCTCACGCTGCTGTGGATGTCATTACTGCCTCTCATTATATGCAGAGGGCAGCTGTGTAAGATCAGCAAAGTCATAATTACAGAGATATAATAGCCATATGGGCAGTAGCAGACTTGTGCCTGGTTAAGGATGGAATTGGACTGATACTGCTCTGCATCTGAGAGAGATTTTGTGCGCCCAAGAGGTCTGGTCCCTACATTTGCCCTCTGGGCACGTTGCTGGTGATGGTGCAACGGAGAGTCCTTTTTCCACATGCTGACTATGCCCATATGTTAGATGAATGCAATAATTCCCATGAGTTTCCTCTCCTAAACTGCATTGCAGCAACTCTCCTTCAGAGTTGTTTTTCAGCATCTTTGCTGACTGTATCTATTCTGACAACTTTTACAGTGTCTGCTGTCATCCAACGCATGTGCTCGTGCAAACGGGTATGTTTTTTCCTGTACATTTGACTCAGGGTGCACACATTATATTTTCTTCCTCTCTAGAGCTTCAAGAACTGTGCCACATGGTCGCTGTATGCTCTCTGCATGTTCTGTTGTTTATTTTATTCCTGTTGAGAGATGAAGAAGTTTTTTTATGATTTGCTTGGCTCTAAGACAGTGTAGTAAGATGCTGTAGTTTGTTGCTGCATGTCTGAAGACTGTCATGCATGCAGGGAGGAATTCCTGTGCTGACTGATGCGCTGAAACTACCAAAACTCCTTCATCAGAGACTCTCTCAAAGTTTTCCCTATCCTGGTCAGTCCTGAGGTACAAGAGGGTCTTCCCACTGAAGTTTTGATCGTTCTTGTGACACCATGGGCTTTGAATGTAGTGCTAGTCTGACAGCCACAAATAGTACTAAAGACCATTTTTCAGGGTGTTTCATTTTCTTCCTTTACGTTCTTCACATAGGGATTACAGGAGTTTAGATTTTGCATGGATTTGCATTTAAGAAACAATAAAGGACTTAAATAGGGGATATTTCTGTTTCAAAGCATCTAGTCTTGATTATCTTACCTTTTTTATCTTTTGAAGTCTTATGTCTTAGTAAAATTGGAGAACTGCTTTAAAATTTGAGGTCAACTATATTATGCTGTGTAAACCACATTTCTGTCATCTTTGTGTATTGCTACTGCAGGGATTTGAAAGTGTGAATATGAGGGACAGCTGCTGCATTTAAGTTTCCAAAAACTTTCAGGTCCCACAGGTAAATATTCTCTGGTTTGCTGATGATCAGTTAGTTCCTTCTATTCTGTTATATATAGTACTAGACCTAAAACAACCACTGTTTCTTTGGGCAGAAGTGTGCCTTCTCGTTGATATTGAACTGAGTATACACGTATTTAAAGTTATGCTTGTTGAAGACTTGGCAATTTTCAACACCATATTAATCACTCAAAAGTATATTGGTTTTAATTAGGTTCAATCTGAGTGCCAGAAGGTTTGCTTTTCCTTTTCTCATGTACAGGAACGCCATCTCTGCTGTCCTGTCTGTTGGCCTTTTGCTGTGCTGAAATTCCGTTGGAGTGTGGTGAATACTCCTTGATCGCTGTGAGTTTGGATGACATTCATGGATAAGCCACATCCAGAGTTTGGTAGTGAGAGCAGATCTCTAGCCAAATACCAGACAGACAAGGCCCTTCTCAGGGCAAATACACGACAGAGGGATGGATATTCAGAAGGGAAATTGAGGAAAGGGCAGCTTAGCTGCAGACGAGGTTTCAGCAGTGCAGGTGCAGCATTTGCAGAGCATCCTGGAGATGTGTGGACCAGATGCACGGTGCAAAGATGCTGCCTCACTGCTGCATCAGGTCTCTGTGGTTGGCCTCCACCGTCATCATGTACCTCTCAGATATGTCAAAAGTCAAACTCGAGCAGCATTCTTGGTCCTGGCTTTGTGCCTTTGCCCAGCTGCTGGCCCTTGAAAACTGAGCTCTGAGCCCAGTTCTTGACCAGGGATGCTATGTCTACCTGCCATCACTGACCACAGCTCAACAAAGCAGGTGCAGGTGAGGGGAGGTGGCAAACAGGTGACCTGCATCTAGCCTGAGGTGTGTAGCCCTGCCTGATGCAGGCTGCAGCTCTGCAGAGGCTCTGGCTGCCAAGCAGGTTGAAGCTGAAGCCATCCCACTGCTCCCTGGAAACAGTCTGTGCCCCCACAGACTCGGTCCAAAGCAGGCTTGCCCCTGACCAGCCTGGTTTTTGTTCTGGTGGCCACAGACCACCATGCAACTTCTTCACAAGTGACCACAATTGACATGCGTGGGAGCCATGGCCCACCTGATGAATCGGTATTGGGGAAGTAGGAATGGCCACTGGGCTCTAGGCCCTGCTCCACAAGCGAACGATGGGTGCTGAAGGCACCTCCTTTCTCTAATTACGTGCTTTAGCTTGCAGAGGGGGGTGCCGCTTTTGATGTCTCCAAACTGTAAGTTTTTTTTGCTTAGACCTTCAGTCATGCATATTTAAAGCTACGTTTCAAGAAATTAGGTCTGAAAATTCCCAGCAGAAATGTATTTTTGCATTTTATTTTCATCCAGTGATGACCACGTTTCTGTCTCCAGCCGACTTAAAAGATACATCAATTAATAGAGCCACTCGTGACTAAACTGTAAACCAGAACATTTTCTCTCATTTAATGAAGCGTCTTACATAAAAATAAGCATAAGCCTCATGATGAAGAACTTAATTTTACTAAGCTATCCAAGTATTTTTCAGAAACTGCAAGGTGTAATAAAGCTGAGTTTTCACCATGAGAATATGACTGTTTATTATAAACATTCATTAAGGTCTTAGTATGGAGATCAGGTCCCAGATCTCATTATTCTTCCTGAATCTTCCTACAAGTGGCATGTAATTATTTCCTTATAGGAAAATTCTATAAGAATAGGTATTTACTACTGTATTAGCAAGAAATTATTAGTTTTGAGCCACACCACAAGGCTGTTTTCAAGCTCTTGTGTTGTGTCCCCACGCACACACTGCACTCTTTGTAAGTGCTTTCAGGACTTCTTGGGCCATATCCAGTTCTTCATCCTGCAGCAAACAAAATGACCCTGATGTTTTCCTCCCTGCTGTTCATTAAACAATCATTGGCATCTTCTCCTGGTTGTAAGAAGAAAACTGCAATCACCCCTCAGTGATTTTTAACCTATTTTCCCTACAGAACAAGTGACAGAGCCCTGGAGGTCATTTCTGCCCTAGTCTGCATGGAAAGTGTTAATGGTGTATGGTTAGTCTAGGGATGGGTGGGGGTACTGGGAAACAGCTGGGTTGTATATGCATTTTGCATTTCTTATCAGCAGTCATTTAACTCTACTTCTTTGTAGTTGATAGAAGCACTGTTAAAGTTAGGGATAAGTACATCTGCGGAGTGGGTGGTGAGTAGCTAGATCAGCTCTATGATAACTTAGTATTCCCTTTGACACCTATCTGACAGTCAGTATTTTATTTTCTTTTCATTTTTTTTTCTTTTATATACCAGCACTACAGTATGACCTCTGAGGACATTAATCTGGTGGCAGCTCGCTCAGGTCAACTATTCATGTACTTGTAATGGTGTCCCAGCAAGGAAGAGCAATGAACCTTAATAACAGGAACCTTAAGTGCAAGAGCAGGTTGTTAAGCTTGATGTCAGCGTGTCTAATCAAAATCTTCTCTGCTGTATTTCAGGGCCAGTCTGGTGGCTGTCCCCTGGCCCGGGTGCACTAGATACCCAGCTCTGAGCTGGTGGTGACATGAGAGCAGAGGCAGCATTCCCATTGCCATAGTTTGCACATGCTGGCATCCCTGATGATGGTTTCTGCAGGGAGGGCACGGGCCAGTGGTTTTAATACATAGGAATCGCAGTTTTGGATGGAAACAGTCAGAGCTGTGGTGGATAATCAATTTAATGACAGCAGCTAGTGCTAGATGGATGCTGAGCAGCAGGGATCATAACTCAAATAGATTGCTGGGGGGACCCCTTGTGCTGGACATCCTGCACGTGCGACAGGAAGAGACAACCCCGAGCCCAAAGAGTTGCAGCCTACCCGGGTGAGACAGGCAATGGATCACGGAGAGGACTGCAATCTCACAAATTAATCTTACGGCATTTTTTTCTTTAAATCCTTTAGGCTGTATTTTCTTAGGAAGGGATTATTTAGATAGGAAACTGCAGGAAGGGAGAGGAAGAGGCGGGATGGCCCTGAGTTAGAAGAGCAGGGAGAGAAAAAAATGTCATGTCAGGTACTGGGGGATGTATTAAGAAATGGTGGAGTCAGGCACTTGAAAGCACTAGAGTGGTTATGTAGCAGAATGGCCATTGGAGGTGTTTCCTCCCAACACAGTGAATGTACAGACTGTCTCTCAGTTTGCAAATGGTCTGGAAATGGTTATTAATTGGCTTGCAACTTTTTCTTGAGTAGAGTCTTCACTGAGTAAAGTATAATTATCGCAGATTTTAAAAACCAACAAGTGTTACCAGAAACATTTGTTTCTGTCTACTGACAGAATTTCTTTTTCTGTGTTTTTCTGTTCTTTTGGTGTTTTTCAAAGCATCTTCATTTTTAGTGGAAATACCAGGCAGCACCACTGGTGACTACACCTTTGGTGGTGGTTTGGTGTTTGGCTTTTTTCTGTCAATGGGCATAACTTTTTTATTTTTTCGAAAGAGGAGGTAAGGACATGAAAGAGTTGCCTTCTTCCGGAGATGCATCTCATGCCATCTTTGTTTCTCATTAGCTCCAGCAGAGGCCGATCTTGAGCAAAAGGTAAGCAAAACAGAGTGGGTTTTTTAGGTATGGTCAAGATGTGAGAATAGAGAATCCAGCTGTGTCGCTGGCTTATGTGCATCTCCATGTTGCATCATATCTTTTCTTATTGCTTTGCTCCTGCCAGCGAAGAGCCGACATTGAAGCTCAAAGGAAGATTTATGTTTGTTTTAGTCGCCTGCCTGATGAGCGCCCCGAGGCAGAGGCAGGAGAAGATTCAAAGCCAGACACTCCTATTGCTTTGCAGGCTGAAAAGCAAGAACATTTTGAATGTGATCCCTTGCCTATTTTGGGAATGTTATAAAATTTTCAGAGGTAGGCCAGTTATTTTTAACCTTCTCTGGGCATGCTTTTAATGCGGGATTTGTTCTGGATGCTGTCAAGGTCGACCGTTTTCTTCATGAAAAAGTTTCCCTCCTTTGGGGAAATGTCTGGTAGAGCTAATTAGCTGTGTGTCTTGGTCCTCTCTCATTTCCTCACAGCCTGCTAAACCTATCACTAGACCTTTCAGCTTCAGCCAAGATGGATTGCATTAGTTCTTGTCTGGTTTCCCCTGGGTTCATCCATTTTACGTACAGGACTTTCTCTAGCCTATATGAGTAGAAGATTTCAGTAGGGCTGTGCAGAGACAGCATACCTCTACCAGAGTGCAGGGAGGCTGGTGTTTGGAAAAGGAAATATTGGAATCGAGGAGCTGAAAATATCAGCAATGCTGGTATTTTCCTTGCATCTGATTCTTTGCTGCCACTTTGGATCTGGTTTTAAGTTGCACACATTTTACCTTCATTTAGCAAGGTTGCAAATATGAAATGAAATAGAAAATTTATCACTACAATGAGATCCTGGTTAATGAAGCTGCCCTCCTGCATCTCAGATCTGTGGATAAAGAACCAGGCCAGGGAAATGCTGAGCTCTTCCCACTGCATTTGGAAGCAGTAGGGATTGCTGTGTGCTTTCCATCAATCAGGATCGGGTTCCAACTTTTATTTTGCCAGAGCTTAGGAATCAAAATAGCTGACATCTGTAATGAACAGGAGGACATGAATTATGTAGACAAACTAGCAATTACTGCTGCACATTTATCTTCACCTCTGTAAATGATAAACTTTAAATGTTCCATATGGAAGCCCTGCGTGTAAATTAGTTCCTCTGCATTTGGGCCTCTTGAATCTCTGTGGCTGTGAGATGTAGTCGCTTTCAGATCTCCTATCTCAGTTTAAGGCAGCAGCTCCCTTTGCACCATGCTACCAATGCTTTCTGAGATTTGGGGTAAGAAGACAACAGATTCAATTAGGATGTAGCGTGCATGCAGCTTAAAGGAGTACATTTCCTGCCTAATTTGGACAGAATTAAAGATACTGCATTTTCAAAAGTTATTCTTTGAATCCTCTTCTCTTATTTACGTACTTCATCACTGTTACACAGAAAGAGGGGGTTGATCTTTGTCCTGGCACTAAAAGTAATTCTTAGACATTTACAAGAAGTAATTCTTGGACATTTTTCTGTTGCCCTTTATTGAGAAACTGTGTGTTTAGAATTAGTTCTTATTTCAGCAATGCCCAGTGTTAATCAGAAATATCACTCTCCCTGCCTTTTATAAAGCTGCAGCACGTACCCTTGTATTAACGTTACCGGCCATATCTTTGTGTCTCTTAAAAGCAGATGTTTTATTGAACAAGTGAAGTTAGACCTAATATTCAGTTCGGTCATTTTTCTACCTGCCTGTAGCATGTTGATTTTTTCACCACATCCAATCAGCTCCAGAACTGGGGGCAACACTGCAGATAACATTGGAAACAAACATTGGAAATAGCTGTCCTAATGCTGAAGGAAGACAAAAGAGCTAGAAAGCCTGCCTGTGACTGATGGGATGTGTCTGTGATACCATGCTTGAGGAGAGGCAGGACAAGGCAAGGAAAGGTGCTTTGGTGGTCCATGCCCAGTCTTACTGTCCTAGTGACAATCCCCAGTTGATTCAGATGCAAGCGTAAATGTGTGATACACAGAATAAATCTGAGATACACAGAGGTGTTAGCTGCAAAGGCACAGGGGAACGTAATGGTGCATGGGAGGCCAGTGAGGTTTGGGCATGATGCATGTGGCCAGAGCAAGGGGTAGAACTGGTTGGGGGTTTTTTTCCCAGATATTTTTTTTTAAGCCAGAACATTCCAATTCATCTAGATTAAAACACTCTGTGGGAACCTCTTGATTTCAGTGGGGTTTTTCTCAGAAAATGACCCGGTGGCCTCCCGGCTTCATCTCCTGTCATCTCATCCGTCGAAAGTTTCTGGGGTGTGTTTTCCAAGCCTAAGTTCAGACGTAATGAAATGTGAGACCTGCTAGTTCTAAACAGTGCAATTTCTAATTGTGTGCAATCTTTACAGTCTGTGCCCTACGCAGGTATCTCCTGCGTTGGGCTTTTTTAACCTTTGAAATGTTTGACCTAAATGAAGGGCAGGCCTAATAATGTTTTATTGAATGCTCCAGCTCAGGTTTCTTGGCCTAGGAAACATGAGTCACGGGGCTTCCACCACAGTGAATTTTTTTAAGAAAGACATGATCTATCTCTGATGAAATCCAGGATGAAATAGCTCTCTAATAATGTTGAAGGCTGGAGAAAGAGCACAGAATCATGGAATGGTAGGGGTCACCTTCTGAGATCACCTGGTCCAACCCCCCTTCCAGTGCAGGGTCACCCAGAGCAGGCTGGACCGGAACGCATCCAGACGGGTTTTGAGTATTTCCAGAGAAGGAGACTCCACAACCTCTCTGGGCAGCCTCTTCCAGTGCTCTGTCACCCTCAAAGTAGAGTTTTGCCTCGCGTTGAGGTGGAACCAGAAGTTCCTGCGGCCCCCATGTTGAAAAGGGATGCTCTTGTGCTGGAGCAGCGTTACAGCGAGGCTGGTAGTGGGGCAATCATCAAAGCAAAACAAGAACCACTTTGGTGGCAGCTGCTGGCAGGGAGGTGCTGTGGGTGGTGTTGGGGAGGGGGAGTGCTTCAGGCAGGGCAGGAGGCTTTCATGGCTGGGATGTTCCCTTGATGGGTGGACTGCAAAGCCCAGGGTTCCGACACTGACAACAGCGAGGCAGGAAGGAGAGCGCCATGCGTCTGGAGGGGAAGTGAAGTGCTTTGGCCTGGAAACACGTGCAGAAAGGGAGCATCCATCAAAATCGTATGAGAGGCGGGACAAGCATTCCAAAGAGCTGACAAAACCCAGCACAAACAGTGGCTGGAGAGCTGCCAGGTGGAAAAAGGCCTGGAGATGTTGGTCGACAGACGGCTGAATATGAGCCAGCAGTGTGCCCAGGTGGCCAAGAAGGCCAACAGCATCCTGGCCTGTATCAGAAATAGTGTGGCCAGCAGGACTGGGGAAGTGATTGTCCTGTACTTGGCACTGGTGAGGACCCACCTCAAATACAGTGTTCAGTTTTGGGTCCCTAACTGCAAGACAGACATTGAGGTGCTGGAGCACGTCCAACAAAGGTGGTGAAGGATCTAGAGGACAAGTCTTATGAGGAGTGGCTGAGGGAACCAGGATTGTTCAGCCTGGAGAAAAGGAGGCTGAGGGGAGACCTTATCGCTCTCTACAGTTACCTGAAAGGAGGTTGTAGCGAGGCAGGAGTCAGTCTCTTTTCCTAAGAGGGTGACAAGAGGAAATGGCCTCAAGTTGCACCAGGGGAGGTTTAGATTGGATATTAGGAAGAATTTCTTCCCTGAAAAGATTGTCAAACACTGGAACAGGCTGCCCAGGGAAGTGGTTGAGTCACCATCCCTGGAGGTATTTAGAAGCCGTGTAGAAGTAGTGCTGAGGGACATGGTTTAGTGGTGGACTTGGCAGTGCTAGGATAACGGTTGGACTGGATGATCTTAAAGGTCCCTTCCAACCTACACAAGTATATGATTCTGTGATTCTATGAAACCACTTGCAAGCCCATGTGGACATGAAACCTATCCGAGTTTGTGGTGCTTGTTATGGCAGTAGGAACTGACAAAGGGGGGGCAATCAGAGATCTGCTCTAGGAGGACGTGGTCCCAGCAACTGTGGCAAGTGAGCAAAGCTCCCAAACACAGCTGGGGAGCCCAGGCGCTGCTAGCTCAGCCCTGGAATTTGCTCCGTGGGCTTCATTAATCCTGCCCCAAAGGCAGCAGGGTACCTGCAGGACACCCCACAGCCCCCTGCCTGTAGTGGGTCTCCTGCCTTGCACTGTGCCATGGAGGCAGACCCGTCATTAGCTGCTGGGCAAGGGGATGGTGTGGTACATGATGAGGGGTAAATATTGAAAATGGCTGATCTATGTAGGCAGCGCTTCCCTGTGCATCCTTCCTCCAATCAGCTGCTTCTGCATATTCAGACTCTGCGCTTGAACCCATGAAAAAAAACCCAAACAATCTGTGAAGTCAGAGATGCTTAAGGGAGGTGGTGAAAGCCAGGGTTGCCTTCATCACATTGTGCTTTTTGCAGCTGGTGATGTGTAAAATGAGGCCAAGGCTCAGAGAGGCCACTCTGACCCTTCTGCTCCCCACAGACTGTGGGGGCAATGGGGTCCCAGACCTCCAAAGAGCAAGTACTGACAGTTCTCCCACAGCTCCTTACACTTGGGCAGGATCTGTCCGGTAGTCGCTTTTTAGAAAACTTTTTTTTTTTTTTTTCCCTTGTTAATGCTTGTTTTTCTGTACCACGCCAGGTGTCTCATTTGGGGCATCGTAGGCTCCACAGCTGCCAGTTCGTTTCTCCTGTGTCTGCTGAGGAGCCAGGGTAGGGTTGTGCCCTCTCTTTTGCACAGGCTGTTGTTGTCATGCCATTGCCAGGACAATGAGGGAAAATTACAAATGCAACACTGTACTCCAGAGTCCTTGTGTTTGGGAAAACATCTCTGGGCGGTCTGTACTTCACAGGAGGTGTTTGGGTGGTATTTGTTTTGCTTGTGTGTGTTTGTTTTAATCAAGTATTAAAACCTTTGCAGCTCACTATTTACTTTCCACCCCCAAACAGTACATGTCCAGGCCATGCCATGTCCCCTGCTGTGTTCCCCACACCTCTCATGGCTTGACAGAGGCTACGGGTGTGTGGCTACCACAAAGTGAGGTCACTGTTGGTCCCACTCTGCTGTCATCAGGGCCTCTGCTAGCCCTTCTTGCTAGGTGTAAATAAAGTGTGTTCTTCAGCTTCAGGGAACTTTCAAAACTGCTTGACTCGACATCTCAAAAATATGACTGAGTGGCCTCTATCAAGACTTTTACTTGTGAGGTCCAAGTGTAATTTGTTATACAGCCAAGGAAGATTAAAAGATGGCTAATTCGTCTGCTCTATTATAGCACACAGTTTCGGGGTACTAAGAAGATGCACCCTGAAAGAACTCTTGGAGGCACCATGTGAAGGCCAGGTTTTGCTGTAGAAGTCCATCAGTGGAGTGGGACTGCCACTCTCTTGCTCCATGTGTGCTGGCTGTTGCAGGCGTGTATAAATAAAGCTGCTCTGGATGGTGAATCTTGGCTCAGGGGTCTGTTAAAGTCGAAAGGCTTGTGGTCACTCTCCTCTGCCTTTCAGTACATCTGAAATATTTTGTATGTCTCCAAAAGATGCATTGATCATAACCAATCTGTCTGCCACTGTTTATCTTGATGATTTCCTAATCGTTTTCCATTCTGCCACTGAACTACATGATCATCAGAGGACTGAAGCGCCTCTCCTATGAAGACAGGCTGAGAGAGTTGGGGTTCTTCAGCCCAGAGAAGAGAAGGTTCTGGGGAGACCCTATAGCAGCCTTCCAGTACCTAAAGGGTACCTACAGAAAAGGTGGAGAGGGACTTTTTACAAGGCCATGTAGTGATAGGACAAGAGGTAATGGCTTTAAACTGAAAGAGGATAGATTTAGATTAGATACTAGGAAGAAATTCTTTCCTGTGAGGGCAGCGAGACGCTGGAACAGGTTTCCCAGAGAAGTTGTGGATGCCCCATCCCTGGAAGTGTTCAAGTCCAGGCTGGATGGGGCTTTGAGCAACCTGGTCTAGTGGGAGGTGTCCCTGCCCATGGCAGGGGGGTTGAAACTAGATGATCTTTAAGGTCCCTTCCAACCTGAACCATTCTATGATTCTGTCATGGTCTGAAAGGAAACATTACAGTGGAAAGGGAGTGGGAAAGACTGGGGAGAGACCGTGCACTGCAGGAGATGCTCTGAGTTTCCTTTTAGACCTTTCAGATGCAAATGAACCCACATCACCTATTGGGCCTGACCCTCAGGTCATGCTGGACATAGAATTAGGCTGGCCTAGTGGTTTCAGGCCAAATGAAGGAATTGCTTCATTAATCAGGTGCAACCATACAGGGCTCTTTTCCACAGCCTGTTGGGACGAGAGGTAGAGTAGGAGAAGATGCGTGTAGCTTTATCGAGTGGCAGGAGTGGTGTGTATTCCTGCTGCCTTCTTTTCCGGTCAGCGCTGTCCTGGTCTTCCGTCTGCCCTTGTCCCTCCTGCTTTTAAAGAAGACAAACCTAAAAACTGAACTGAACAAGCAGCCAGTACATTGATTGTTCCCTTGATTGCGTGATGGAGCAGAGAGATAGGGATAAAAAGTGTATCTTGAAAATCAGGAAAGGAGGTTTGCCTTTGGGTGGAGGTAGGCATTAGTCATACCGCTGCTCTCATGCTCTGTTAAGTAAAGGTCATGAAAAGGTTTGCAGGGAAGGATTCTGGTTTTTCCTCCTCATGAGTGAAATTCCAGGTGGCGTGGCTGCCACCCAAGGCGCAACTGCAGCCTGTCTTTGTGGAAACGTCCCTTCCCCTCTGCACAGTGCCAGGCTTGCTGGGGGTTCAGACCTCACCCCGAACTGTGGGATTTCCTTAAACCCATTTAAATCGGAGCTCTATTAAGAAAGAGAAGGGAAAGGAGTCACCAAGAGGCTTTGCTGCCTTTTTCCGAAGTCTGCGTGCACCATAAATTGGATAGCCCCCTGCCGAGACGGGGGGAAACGAAGCTCTTAAAACGCATAGTAAAGGGTTAGTAATTGTTTCAAACAGCTGACTAAAAATGCTTTTTATTACGAGGCTTGAGTTCTCTTTCAAATGTGAAGCTGCTCGTTCCTTTTGGCAGTGAAGGCTGCTTTTATGTCTCCCCGGGGACTGTGGTAAAACTTTCAGCAGCTCAGACACACAAACCAGCCCTTTGTCGAACCGGAGGCGAGAAACCAACAGCCGTTCTGTGGATTTCCGAGTGTCCCCACAGCTCGCTTTCGGGAGGGACTGGTTGCTGGTTAATCTGCACCCTCTGAAAAAGCTTTTGTTAGGGAGAAGAGGGAGAAAGGTGAAGACAGTGCTGTGTGTGGATGGGACCAAACTCAGCGGAGGCGTTTGATGCCTACGGGTAGGTAAGCTACTTGGTGATTTTTTGGGGGGCATTCGGCTGTTAGTTGGTGGGGTACAAGAGCAAGGAATCAGCGCTTCTCGCGCACTTCCACTGAAAGATGGACACGACCTGTGTTGGTTCCTGTCGCCGCCGTGGGCAGGAGAGCAGGAATCCCTGCTAATCCTGTCCCGAAGGTGTGACAGAAATTCCGGCTGACCGGGGGGACCAGGGAAGGCTTAGGGAGACAGAGGGATGTGATGGGTTTCCCTGGCAGTGATGCCCTCTGGTGTGCCCTGAGTGGCAGCCAGGTGGGGACAGGTCTTCCCTACAGCTCTGGGAGGTGTGAGGGAAGGAAGGGGCTGAGCTGGGAAGTGTCAAAATTGCCAAATATTTTCTGTCTGGTACAGAAAGGATCTCCTGTCTCTGAGGACGTGTTAATTTGCTTTTGTCTGTCTGGTCTCCTCTCTTTGTTCTCTCTTTTTGTGGTTTCTTTTCTTCCTCTGCGTCCCTCCCCCTGTACAGAGCATCTATTTTGTATCCTCCCTCAGCCTGGTGTTTTCCTTAGGTGACTCTGATTATTCAGCAGCTCTGCTGAAGGCAGTTCCCCCTCCAGAGAGGGAGAAATGCTGCATCAGAGCAGCACTTGCTGCTACTGCTGCAGGCACAGGTCAAGGAGAGGACGGGCTCCTTTGCCTACTGATGCCAAGCAGCAGGATGGTGGAGAGGGCACAGTGGGAAGGCAGTGACAGGGTTGAACCCTGCATAGTTCTTTTTGAGCCAGCCTAGGTAAAAAAAAAAAAAAAAGCCAAAAAGCTGTTTTCCTTTTGTCCTTTGAGAAGGCTTTCCCAGAATTAATTCATATCAGCCTGCAGGAAAAGTAGCTGAAAGATCTTACAGCATAGCTCAGCTGGGATATTTTAGGGGCAACATAACTGTGAACAAGGATCCCCTCCACAAACAACTGCAGGGAAATCCTGGTGTAATGGTGTTGAATTTCAAGATTTCACAGCAGTCTAAAGATGTTCACAAGAAAAAACCTGGAAAGCGAACCAAAGAATACCGTCAGGACAATTTCTTCTGCTCCTGCCTCTCAGCGGTGGCCTGGAGGAGCTAGTAAGAAGTTCTGGGTGAATTCAGCAAGCGTTTGCAGAGCTGGCACTCAGGACTGGCCCTTCATGTCCCACTTTTGGCCGCGCCATGGGAATGAGTTACAGGTGTAGAGTCTTGAAGCAGACGTGTCAGCATCAGTGGATGGTGCAGGCGTCATCCCTGTTGTGGCCACTGCTTGATGGCACACCATGGGCTTCCCCCATGTCCCTGCTGGTGCTGGGACCCTGCGTGGTCCGCCTGCCCTGTGGCATGGTGGCCTCTGCTTGCACATCTCAGGCAAGAGGCTGGGCACTCTCGGGGCCCACTGGTGTCCTCCCACCCTGTGTCAGTGGGGAAAGCTTTTGTGCAGCCAGGGGCTTGCTTGCTGTATAGCCTGTGGAGTGGGACTTGTCAGAGTAATGCACTGCAAGGGATGCTCGTGTTCCTGAAGCTCAGGCATTAAGTAGGATGGGATGTCAAGCAGCAGGTCTTTGTGGTTTATGCAGTTTTTGTGGCAAAACTCAGGAGATGTGAGGTGGCAGCAATTATTGTTGGCTTTTGGTAAGAGTGATGGAGTTGGCCGCCTCTCACAGTGTGCTGCAGGAGCAGAGAGCCTGTTCCTGCAGGTGGAACACTGCATTCTCCCTTGGCAATCATCGGCTTTGTGGTTATTAATCCTAGATGTTTGTTCTCCAGTGATAGTCTTAACGTAACAAATGCTGGAAATTAATTTTCTCTGTCCATCCCTCTGGAGTTAGTAAAAGTCTTGAGGCTTCCTTCTGCCAACAGAACAGCACCAATGAATCTCTTCAGGATCACTGTGTATTGAATTTGGATGCCTTCCCTAGTAGCTCCTGACGGCTTTCTTCTCTTGCTTTGCAGATCACAGGCGTTATCCTTCTTGCAGTCGGCGTCTGGGGCAAGCTCACCCTTGGCACGTACATCTCTCTCATTGCTGAGAACTCCACCAATGCCCCCTACGTGCTCATCGGGACGGGTACCACGATCATTGTCTTTGGTCTTTTTGGCTGCTTCGCCACTTGTCGTGGTAGCCCATGGATGCTGAAACTGGTAAGCATGCCAAAGTGCCTGAAGCAAGAGGGGAAGAGGTTTTGTTGATGTACTGGGATTCCTCCCGCCCTCTGCCAAGCTTCACCAGATGTTAATGTGTGTTTTTATGCACATAAGCTAGATTTTATTGATCTTAATGTTCAACACGTGTGTCTTTTGGACAAAGAATGGGAAAAAAGTCTTTGCCAAAACCAGTTGTTGATTGAGTATGAATGAATTTTGCTGCCGCACAGCGTACAGGCTCATGTGCGGTTGGGAGCAGGGTGAAATGCTGATGATTAATTACTATGTGACTAATTCTACAATTGTTCTGGTTTTCTGCGAGACGGATAGATAGGTATATTTACAATCTCTAAAAATGTCCAAAGCATCATAAATGTGAAATTAATCTGAAGTATATTTTAAAGGGGTCATTTTAACGCTCTGGTGTGAAATCTGTGGCAAAAATAGTTGGTACCTTCTAAAAGCACACCAGCCATTCTTCTCCTCCTAACATTCACTAGAATTAATCAAGTCAACCCCAGAAAACAAAGGTCTGTATGGTATGTTTGTCCTCATCTCAAAAGCAGCATGGACTTGATGTACAGTAAGCAGAGGTACAGCACCTGTCTCTCAATCCAGTTTAATCTCTCTCCCTATAAGTTTCCCTCTTAAGAGTTTTCCAGCCCACCTTAAAATGCAAAGTAACTATAAGTTAAGCAAACCTATATGATAAACTGTGTTTCTAGGAATATTCAGGAGCAAAATCCTACACACGTAATGATTTGAAGGGTGGAAATAGCACTTGTGAAGCACAGAGATAGTGGAAAAGGGCTTAACAGTACAACACATCTTCCCCTACAACAATTTAGGGCTGATTTTCTGAGGAGATGGGACAATTTTTCTCCAGTATGAACTTGATTTTTAAAAAAGGACATCTTAAAGTTAGTTTCCTCGATTGATGGCACAGTAGGGGAGAGGCAGCAGCTGCAGATCCATCAGCAGGTATATGCTGGTGGCCAACTGGCATATGCCTAACACTGTCATAGGCGAACTGCTGCTGTCTCTCGCTGGTGATATGCTGTCAGGGCACACGTAGAGACTTGTTGGAGTTACTGCAGTCCAGCTGGGAAAGGGATAAAGGTGAAAAAAGATCTAAATCCATCGTAATTCAGGCTCTGCTAGGTGCTCCGAAAGTCATGTAACATTTTTAAAGGTATGCCACTTACCCTGGCATGTGCTGTTCCAAGCACATGGTTTTATTTTCATTGTACACGTAAGAAATATTTTAAAACTAACTTTCTCTCCTGAACAGAATACAGGCAGTGATTTGACAGCTGCATTAATTGTAGAGAATGATTTCTCCACTTCTCCTGTCTCTGTTGTCCTCCCTTCCCTAGCAATCTTCTATTAAAAATAAATTTCCTTCTTTCCACTAAATCCTACTAGGACTGAATTTAATTTAAAATGTTTCCTTCATTAATTAACTGGTATTTAACACATGGAGAAGAAAGGTAATTTTCCCTCCAGAAGATTAAGACCCAACTTCAAATTTTACCATCCCACTTTGCATTTTTTTCCTTTACCTTATTTTCCTCTGCTTACATGTAATTTTAATAGTTTGTGAGTGTCTACACTGAAACCTCTGTTTTCGAGATATATTTAGCTCCGGATCCAAATGCTGCTCCTAAAGCCAAACATGGGCCTTGGCTCAGCAAAGTGAGGCATCTGTCTAGTATTACCGTGAGAATATTTCCACATCAGTGAAGTCGGTGGTTCAGTTCATTCATTGGAGAAACTTCAGGAATTGGGCAGCAAATCCCAGACTAGCAGTGAGACAGATAGACACGAACCAAAACACCTGGAGAAGCCTATTTACTTTAACAGAGTGCCATATAGACATAGAGGGACTGTTTGTACTCCTTATTGCAAGATCAAAGCCTGAGTGACTTGGATCCATCTCTGGCATGTGAGTGTGTTTTAATTTATATGAGAACACTAAGAAATGGTGGAACAGAAGCATTAGAAAAGCCAGTAATTTAGACAAAACATATCATTTGTGAGTTGTATAAACACATAATATATTCAGACCTGTATGTTGCCTCCAAAAGACCTTTGGTTTATTAACATCTTTAAAGAGTGTCCAGAGCAGAAAGTTAAATTTTATGTAATAACTGAGCAGTATCTGTGCTGAGACAAAAGCCTGTCACGTTCTGATTTCTCTTGCCTCCTTCCTTTTCAGTATGCCATGTTCTTGTCCCTGGTGTTCCTGGCTGAGCTAGTGGCTGGCATTTCAGGGTTTGTGTTTCGCCACGAGGTAGGTGGAAATGTGCTGAGTTTGCATATGGTAGTGCCTCTCTGGGCAGGAGCTGCTGAGAAGTTCTCTGGAGTGTGGAGAATGTGTAGGTCGCTGAGCTCGGTGGCTCCATATCCATCTCCAGGGATGTGACTGGTGTGCAACAATAACATGTACAGCTCTTAAAAATTGATGCGATTCCAAATGAAGGGATTTAGCCAAAGCTCTTGGCCTCAGCTGCCTGATAATTTACTCCGGAGCTATGGGGTTTTATGTGTCTATGGTGTAAGATCTTCTTTACTCTTTTACATGTGCTGAGGGCTGCAAAATAGATTAAATACTTTTCTTAAACACAGCTTCTTCAGCCAGGCAAGTACCTGTTGATGAAAGGCAGAGAGCACTTCTGCATCAAACCAAACTCAATGTTTTGTAGATCTTTTTCTTTTTTTGGAGAGGGAGGGAGTGGGATGGGATTTTGTTTCTATCCTGAGAATAAGGAGAGATTAGAAAGAGAGTGAGGTAGGAAACTGGGACAGGAAGAAGCTTTAGAAAAGGATGATGGTCTAAATTTGTAGTAGCACTTCAGCTTTATCCACTGTAATCAGGTCTATCTCTGGCTTTAAGTCCATGGACCTACATACCATTAGTGCTGAACCAGGACAACCCCAGAGACCCTTCTTGTCTCTTCTCTTTGTATTAAGAGGTTTTCTAGTCTGGTCTTTTGACGTGAGATTTCCCTTACTATAAGTTTTTCTGGTGTCTACCCTTGCAAGCGGTGGATAGTTTTTAATTTGATCCCAAAAGGCCTGCCCATCTGCTGAGGATTGCCCTTTCATCTGGCCTAATCTGCGGCAGCCTCAGCGTCAGGCTGCTGCTCCCTTTCGGGGGAGGCAGTCTCTTATGAAGGCCACAGCCCAAGTCATCTGCTACCCAACCCCTTTACCACCCAAAGTGCCTTTCCCAGCGATGGCCCTGGGCTTCTCCAGCTGAGAGACCTCTTGTCCCTTACCCGAAAGTCTTCAGTGCTGGAGACAAGTTCTGCCACCTGGTCAGGGGATTCATGTCTTCTTTTGATGCCACTGGCTTCTGTTACCGAGGAGTTTGCACAAGCTCCAGCTCCCACCAGACATCCGTGAGCAGAGCCTCCTTCAGACTTAGTTCTGGAACAAAGTGTTTGGGGAAAAGGCATCAAAGGGTTGGTGTAGGTTAAGTCATTTTCTGTTTTTTAAAGTGTAGTTTTCTTTCTACGTCTGTTGGCCCCCCCTAGAAAAATGGCACAAGTGACTCCTGACAGTTAAGAGGAAGCTCTTCCAGCTCTGAAAACACTCTTGAAACGAGCGGGAAGGACTAGTTTGGGTGCCCTGTTAGGTTTGGAAATGCATTTGCTTCCTGTGAAAACTGTTTTGAATGTTACGCTTTTCGTTGCTCACGTGGGCTGTTTTTATCTCCTCCTCGTAGATCAAGGATACTTTCCTTAGGACATACACTGAAGCAATCCAGAATTACAACAAGAACGATGAGCGGAGCCATGCAGTGGATAATGTACAGGAAAGCGTAAGTCTGAAATTGGATATTAAAAATTAATGAATAAAAGAGACAAAGTATACATTCGAATTCAATCACAGAACGTGAAGTGGCTGAATGGTTCAATCTGCAAGCTGTATATTGCAAGCAGAATTAAAGGCTGGTAAAACTGATCTAAAGAGAAAGTACTTCAACTGATACGCTTGTCCAAGATGCCTAAGTATTAATGAACAAGTTATCTAATAAAGACAGGGCCTGTCCCACTTGCTTATTCTTGGTCCCAGATCTTGAGTTAGGTTTAGGAGCCAGTTTTATCCCTTAAGAACAAGGTGTTGTTAAGGGAATCTGTCGGTAGGATTATGAAATGTTGTAAATTTGAGCTGGATGAGACAGGATTTTATAATCTAGTATCCTGTATCACGGATAAACTGCAGCAGTTCTCTCCACAAGTCCCATGAGAAGCTTGCAAAGGAGACCTACTGAATTAAGGGGAGAAACAGAGTGTGTATTTTCTCCACGGGAAAAGAAGGTGGACAAATGTGCTGCTGTGGCAGGCAATGAAAGCTGTTCTCTGGCCATGCTGGAGGGATGGATTAGGTGCTCAGTGGAAGAGCCTTTCTGACCCACAAGGTGCAGTGGCAGGGCAACGGGAGGTTGCCTTGCCTTCCAGCAGGGCACAGGGCATGAGCAAGTGCCACAGCATGGCCAAAATAACCACAGATGCCAACCACACAGGACCAAGTCCGCCAACTGCAGCAAAGCTATAACATATTTAAATTCCCCCAGGAAGCTATGCCATAGCAAAAAGCTATCCTCACAGCCCACAACACATTCTGTGAGCCAGTTTGCTTTTCATGTGATTCTAACTTGCTGAACAGCTGAAATTTTAATGTAATTGTATTGGTGACTTCTAGATCTTCTTTAGAAATTACAACTGTTATGTAGGGCCCCTCAGCCTGTCTGAAACTGTGCCTGTAACTAACCTGGCTTCTCTGGGTTAGCAGATCACTGCACTGACCTAACCTGAGTATATTCTGCTGTCAAAGTGTCTGTTTGCCTAATGTTAACCCTTAGTTTGAATTTCTGATTCCTTGGAGTTGCTGAACTAAATACTTCTGAGTAACTGTCCAGAGTTTCTGTTGTAGCAAAATGTTCATTTAACCTGTAGCTCTGTTTTCACAGGAGCTGCATTTATAAGCCTTTTTCATGCAGAGAATACAGCACATATTTGTATCCTTGAGTGACTGTCTTCTAGCTTAGCATCTAAAGCAGAATATCCTTCCAAACTTACGGTTTTTCAGCTGATTTCATAGGCGCACTCTATGAACTTATGGTCTCCTTCTATTCATGGCGTAGTGAATTTTCCTAGAAATTATTTTGGTGAGTTAGGGAGGCTTGCTTAACCTTAGTAATTTGTACTAGCTTGACCCTGTATGTGTTACATGTATGATGCTTTGGGGTTTTTAAACCATTTTTCTTTACCACATTGTAAGGCTCTGTCTTGAATTCCCAGGATCGTCTTTAAATGAATAAATAAATAAGCAGAGGAAGGAAACAAATGAAAAAAACCCAGCAGGCCTTCAACTAAGAAAGATGGCTTTATGGCTTGACCTTTGTCAAATTTACAAGCAATAACTCTGCTCATAACGTACCTTTTTCTTAGTAGGTCATCTGCTCCCATCTTCTGTAAATGACTTTTGTGATAAATGAGGCAAGGGGTGTAACTACTTTTCAAAGCTGGAGATAATCAGCTTTTATTTTGGCTCATTAGTTTTTTTTAAAGTGAGTAGTGATGATCCTGTACTAGTTTTAATTCCGGTTCATTTCTTTGTTTTAAATCTGCCTCTTATTCCTCGTAGCTGAGCTGCTGCGGCATTCAGAGCTACACCAACTGGAGCACCAGCCCTTACTTCTTCAAACACGGCATCCCTACAAGCTGTTGCATGAACTCCAGTGACTGTAATACTCAGGATCTGCGCAACATGACCGTGGCTGCCACTAAAGTAAACCAGAAGGTACCAGTAACATTGTGCCGGAGGCAGCTGTTAGGAAACCACCCAGTACCTCAGTGGAGCATAAGGCTGCTTACGGTTGCGTTTTGTTTCAAATGGTTGGTCGATAACGTGTGTATTGGGTTGGAGTGATGGTAAGGGTGGGCTTTGCCCCCCTCTTGCTTCTAGATTCTTTCAGCTGAGCTTTCTCAAGTGTCCAGGTGTAGCGACGCTTGTGATGAAGAAGGGGATTTGTTTCCCTTGCTCACAGCAGAGGTTGAGGTACACACACAGGCACCAATGGCAAAAGTGACACACATGCTCCACTCCCCTTGAGGGTTAGGTCAGTCAGCACTTCCCTGCTCACTCCTGCTCAATGTGGTGCGTTTTTGTTGAGGACAAAGACGAAGCTAGGTGGAGGAAAGCATACTCTTGCTTATGTTCATACAGTAATTTCAGTGCCAGAGCCTAATTGTCATCCCAACCAGAGAAAACACAGAAGGTGGACAACACGCGTTGTGCTTTACTGGTACACTTACAGTGACTCTTAAGAAGATCTTTGAACATGTGCTGCTGCGAGCATAGTGCAGCCAAAGTGACCCCTCCCCTGGGGTCACCTGAAGGAGCAGGCTGGGAAAAGGTTAAGAAACAGAAAGAAGAGGAATAATTGGAGATTAAAAATACAGAATACAAAAAGAAAGGGAAGAATAAAGAGAAGATAATGCAGCATATATAGCAGACACTGCACTGCAGAAAATACAACTCAAGTTACTGCTTTACGTACTAGTTCCTCATCAATTCTTTCTTTCTCAGTTGAGATTTGCAAGAGAGGCAACAGGCAGTTTGTTCGAATGATATTGTGGCCAAATCACTGAGCTAAGTTGCAGCATAGCTTAGTCACTTAAGGATTTTTTTTTTTCTGTTTTTGTTTTCAAAGTTGAATTTAAAAAAAAGAAATGAAAGTTCTAAGTGGATAACTGGGGAAATACGGAAATGCCGCTCTGTCTTGTCTCTGTCTTTTTCGCCTCAGTCACCTGTGAATCAGGAGGTTGGGGAGCTGCCTGAGCCCAGCCTGAAACATCTTTCTTAGTAAACCAGTCAAGTGGGCAACATTTTCTCACATGTATTAAAAAAAAAAAAAGAAAAAGACACTAGAGGATTATTTTCCACTAAGCTCTTTCTTTTTCTGTAATAGTTTAATGAAGGCCACTCGTTGCGGGCATCTGTGGAACATTGGTGACGTCCACCTGTTACGAAACTCAGTCACCACCAGCAAAGTAATCTTGTGGCAGGGGTTGCATGAGCATGAAGGATGAGCTGCTCCATGCAGTTGCACTTTGTGAGCTTGTAGTAACTTCCTGGTTTTGTAGAAGGGGAGAGAAGGGGAGAGGCAAGATGGGGTGGATCTAGGGGATGTGCAGTACAGCTTTCAACCCCTGAAGACAGAGTGCCTCCTGGGCAGCTCATCCTGAGCCCCTGCTTCTGCCCACCTTCCCAGCAGACAAGCTTTCTGGTGTGACTGGTACTCTACTAGCAGGTCCCACCTTTTCAGTTCGGGATGGTCACACACTCTGAGCCTTTCCTGGCTGCGTAACTGAGCAGGTGCTGTTTGCATTCCCAGCACCAATCTGGTGTTTCCCCAAAGTACAGATCTTTCAGACACAAATCCCTGTCCACTTGCGAGTTCCTCTTGGCAAAGGATGCCTGCAAAACTGTAGGAAACGGGTGAGGGACAAATGAGCTTGTGGTAGTCGGGGGCTAGTAACTCACTTCCAGCTGTGCTTGCTCCTAAGCATCTCTTCCGCAAATGCACAACTTGCCTGACAGAGGAGAAATGCTGATTTCTCAGGAACCAGTTGACTTAATTGATTTGGTTACCTAGGGGAGGTTTGAATGTCCCATGACATCTGAAAAATTGTGTCCCATTTTCTGAGATAGCCGTTTGTAATCAAAGGTTGTAAAGATTTCTGTTTAGCAGTTGAGAGGTCTCGGAGTTGTCCCAAATGTTTGAACAAGGTGGGTTGTTTCTGAAAGGGGCATGGGAATAAAAAGCAAGCAGGAGGAAATGTTGTGTGGCCCTGTGCTTTCACCTCAGATAAGAAGCAAACGTCATTGCTTCTGACCCATGCCTCTTGCTCATCTTGGAAACAGACACTTTGCTCTGAGTGTGTTGGAGAAAAAGGAAAATACATATTGTCTGTGTTGTGGAAGGCCCATGTTACCATTCCTGTGGATGTGTATTTGGAATACTTCTTTTTGGTGGAATGCGAAAAACTATCAGTAAGACAAGTTCTCGATGAGCTTATCAAATTACTAGCAGTTTCTGAGGACCAATGATGAATTATCCAAAGAGGATTAAACTAATGGTCTAATTGCAGGACTAAAAGACAACATTCCTGGCTTTTCTTTGCCAACTCTGCCACTAACTTGCTTATTAACCTTGGGTAAATCGTTTAGTCTCTCTCTCTGTTTCTTCATCTTGGACGGAACTAATACCTAACTTTAAAAGCTGTCATTAGGATTAGCTAATTAGTGTCCATATAGTGCTTTTAATCTTCAGAGCTCATTACCAACGAACCTCAAGAACTACTTCTCTCTAAAATCTTAATAAAGGAACAGATGTGTGGAGTCAAGAATGATCGGATACTTGCTAAATTGTCACTTCTGTCTTCTGAATCACCGCCCAGATGTGCGCGCACAGTGGTTTACGTACTTCTGTACTCTATATGCAACTCTTGGGTGCTACTTGCACTCTGACTCCATGCACAGTGAGGACTGAGCAATTAAGCCATATTTATGCAATGTACTTCAGGAAACAGATTATTGTGATTGGGAAAACACAGCCTTCAAATGAGGAGAGCGATCAAAACTCTCTCACTTGCATGGTTTTTTAACGAGATCTTCTGTCTCCCTCAAATTACCATTGCTGTTAGATGTTGCATCTCTTGAAGGCTGTTGAACAGAACAGATTTCAGAAGAGCTGGGAGAACATTAAGCCATGTCAGACAAAATGAAAGCGCTGCTTGAGAAATCTAATCTCATTTCATAACATGTAAGACACACACAACGATAGTTGCTTGATATGTTAAATAAGCAAGCTTGCATCTGACATACTGTACACTGTTGTAAGATGTAATCAAGGATTAATATGTACACTTAAACATTTCAGAACTGAATTACAGCTGTGCTAGTCCTCAGCTACTATTAGGTTTACCACTTCATTACTCTCAGGACTAAATAAAATGTCTTCTGATATTATAAAAGAGGTTAAAGAAATGATACAATTTAGTTCATGAATGGCCTGTCTCTAACAAAGGACATCATCCTTTCCTTCTAGCTGTTATTGTTTGCAAGCATCTAATGCTCTGAAGTCATGTAGAGAGTTCCTAAAGTCTTTGCAGAAGCGAGGGGGAACGTGAATATAAGGGGAAATGCAGAGACAATTCTCTCTTATGGGACTGGAGTCCAAACTGGGGAAGGGAACTTCTGTTTTTTCCAAATTCTGATAAGTTATAACATTAAATAAAATGCCTTGGGACTGGCTTTACACTAAGAGTGGTGTTGGTCTTTTGAGGACATATGGCAAAAGGGGCAAAGAGGTGGCTTTGGATTGTGTGGGCAGATAGGCTGGTAATGAAATTAAAAAAATAGACATTATCCTTTTTTTCCTCAAGTTTTGCATCACTTGCTTAGATTAATTTAGACACCACAAACTAGGAAGGATAATTTCAAATGCTTTTTCAAGGGGTAGAGCAGGTGAGGGGGAAAACTTGGCAAAAATTGTCATACTGCAGGGGACATCTCAAAAAGGCCTACGCAGGGCAAGGGCAGAAATACGTGTGAATCTTCTGGTCCTGGTGTGGGCTGTGAATTGAGGCATGAGGAAGCAACTCAGCTGATGGAGTCAGGGTCTGAGCTAAGGGAGAAAGTTGGGTTTGGGGAGCAAACTAGTTTTGCCACCACTTTCCATCATTCGCTTACAACTCCTATTAAACAAAAAGGTGACATTGTTGGAAACCACAGCAAAAATATTATCTATCCAAGTTCATTTTAAATGAGAAATTTGTATGCATGCATTTCTGGCAGGGAAGGTTGATCCAAGGAATGATTGTGTTTGTTTTCCAGGGCTGTTATGACTTGGTGACCAGTTTTATGGAGACAAATATGGGAATCATAGCTGGAGTGGCTTTTGGGATTGCGTTCTCACAGGTAAGTGCGTAAGTGCTTCCCTTCCCCCAACTTTTTCCCCTCTCTGTTTGTCTTTACCCAGACTTCAAGGAAGGAAGGATTATGGAAAGGGACTGAACCCAGCATGCTCATTAGTCCTGAGGTCATCTGTTCATTGATTTTCTTTTTTTCAACTTAAATGAAGTTTCTCCTTGGGAATATCAGTTACGGCTGAGCTAATGACTAGCTCAAGGAAAACAACTCATCCCTCCACTGGGTCAAATAGAGGTTAACCCAATAAAACATTGGCTTAAATGGAGCATAAACAGCTAAGAAGACAAATAGCTTATCCATTGTTTGGATAGGCTTCTATCTTCTAAGCGCTCTTAGAGTTTCTTAAAGGAGTCTAGAATTCAAATAAGAATGTACCTTCAGGCCTCCCCATCCTGGACCTGGAGCCTGAAGGGGGGCACCTGGATTTGGTGACCAGTTTTATTTATTTTTTTTCCTTTTAACACTGAAGACTGAGCAGAAATCTGCCAAAATCAGATTATTAAACCAACTCCTTGCCTGCACCAAAAGGAGTCTGGCGTGGGAGGGACAAGAGGAGAGCTAAGAAGGTGTTTGGTGCTCCCTGATATTCAAACTGCCTTTACCTAGATAGGAGTTGAGGAGACTAAGGGTCTAGTCAGAATCTTGAGATTAAAAAGGGGCAGGAAAACACCTGCATCTTTGAACAAGCTGCTGCTTTATACTAGTCACTCTGTGTGTGATAGCGAAGACTCTTTTGGAAACGTGCAAAAATGAGAGAAAGGGAAACATGGGTAATGCAGAACTGCTTGTGGAATGGTTCAGCAAAAACACAGGGTGATTTGTATGATGCCTGAACCGCTTCTACCTGAGAGGCAATCTGCCTTCCTTCTGTGGAGAGTGCATAGTGCCACTGTCACATTCTAAAATGATCATGCAACTTTCAGTTGCTTCATTCACACAATATTAAAAATCTGAGTCCTGAGGCAACACTGAAAATATGAATATATATGTTGAATGAATTATGTTTACCCAGTGGTTGGAAAAAATGAAGAAAAAATTATTTGACTTCTTGAAATTAATGAATTCAGTTAGCAAGTAGGTTTACACTGTGTTGTACTCGAAACAAATCATTTGCCAGTGCTGTTGCCAGAGATGGGCAAGTGAATTAATGGGAGGTCTGTGGCTGCCCTCTTGCCCCTGCTGCCCCATGTGGTCACCCCATGCTTGGCTGACCCTCTCTGGGGTTTAATTTGCTCAGCAGTTATGGTGGCCTCCAAGTTCTTCAGAGTAAATGCTCCCAAGCTCCATGAAAAACGGCCACCACGTCCTCTCAGTCAAGGTCTGCACAACTCAAAGGAGCCCTAAAACTGGGCTCAGACCAGCTGACTGCCCTTTCTTGGGCACATCTGGAAACCTGATGCCTTGTGTATATCCTAGGTGTTACAGATGAGAAGCCCATGATTTGGCCTGTCAGCCTCTTTCATGTGGGCATAAATACTGGCTCACCTGCCAGCCACCCAGAGCACGTGTGTGGGTCTCAGGTCTTCGGGATCCAGAAGCGGTGAAACCACCAGTCTGGAGCTGCTGGTGTATGGAGCAGGGGGAGTTTTGTTTTGTGGTGTATTTTTTTAGTAGGCTGTTCTAGTTTTTCTTGAGTGGTCACGGTTGTCTTCATACTCTTCTCCAACTCTCTTGCTAATGACTTGATTACTGCTATAGGACTCTGAGCTCTTATTTCAGTTCCGTTTCTAGACAGCCAGAAGGCTATAAAGCATCTTCTAAAATGCCTGATGTAAAAGTGTCCGAGAGAAAAACAGGATAAGTAGAATTTTACAATTCATATGCTGCTGGGGCAAACCCATCAGTCAGGACCAATGCTACCTGGAAGACTTTAATCGGTGTGTTGTACGTAGGATAGAAAAAGCAGTGACTCATCTTGCCTGAAAGTTGTCTGCAGTTGGGAAGGGGACTGTAGGAAGGGTGCAAGCTGCAATTGTTAGTGGTTGGGCATAACTGTCAGCCCAGAGAGCCAACCTCATCCTGGGCTGCGTCAAAAGAAACGTGGCCAGCAGGTCTCGGGAGGTGATTCTACCCCTCTACTCTGTGCTCGTGAGACCCCACCTGGAGTACTGTGTCCAGCTCAGGAGTCCTCAACACAGGAAGGACATGGATCTGTTGGAACGGGTCCAGCAGAGGGGCACAAATATGATCAGGGGGCTGGAGCACCTCTCCTATGAGGACAGGCTGAGAGAGCTGGGGTCATTCAGCCTGGAGAAGAGGAGGCTCCAGGGAGACCTTATAGCTGCCTTCCAATATCTGAAGGGAGCCTACAGAAGAGCTGGAGAGGGACTCTTTGTCAGGAAGTGTAGTGACAGGACAAGGGGTAATGGTTTGAAATTGGAAGAGGGGAGATTTAGGTTAGATAACAGGAAGAAATTCTTTCCTGTGAGGGTGGTGAGACACTGGAACATGTTTCCCAGAGAAGTTGTGGATGCCCCATCCCTGGAAGTGTTCAAGGCCAGGCTGGATGGGGCTTTGAGCAACCTGCTCTAGTGGGAGGTGTCCCTGCCCATGTCAGGGGGCTTGGAACTTGATGATCTTTAAGGTCCCTTCCAACTCTAACCATTCTATGATATGCCAGGGTTTTCACTTTAGGTCGTCAGTTGTTTGAGGGAAGGTGGGGGGGCAGAGCTCGGTCCCTGCGACGGGATCCCTCTGGCAGAANCCTGGAGTACTGTGTCCAGCTTTGGAGTCCTCAACATAGGAAGGACATGGACCTGTTGGAATGGGTCCAGCAGAGGGGCACAAAGGTGATGAGAGGGATGGAGCACCTCTCATATGAGGACAGGCTGAGAGAGCTGGGGTCCTTCAGCCTGGAGAAGAGAAGGCTCTGGGGAGACCTTATAGCAGCCTTCCGATATCTGAAGGGAGCCTACAGGAGAGCTGGAGAGGGACTCTTTGTCAGGAGACGTAGTGACAGGACAAAGGGTAATGGTTTGAAATTGGAAGAGGGGAGATTTAGATTAGATAACAGGAAGAAATTCTTTCCTGTGAGGGTGGTGAGACACTGGAAGAGGTTGCCCAGGGAAGTTGTGGATGCCCCATCCCTGGAGGTGTTCAAGGCCAGGCTGGATGGGGCTTTGAGCAACCTGCTCTAGTGGGAGGTGTCCCTGCCCATGTCAGGGGGGTTGGAACATGATGATCTTTAAGGTCCCTTCAAACTCTAACCATTCTGTGATATGCCAGGGTTTTCACTTTAGGTCGTCAGTTGTTTGAGAGCTCGGCGCAGGGGGAGGCGGGGGGGCAGAGCTCAGTCCCTGCGACGGGATCCCTCTGGCAGAAGGGGGGAGAGATGATGGTGACAGGCGGCAGGCAGCGCGGGGAGAGGAGGGGGGG
>JAHREE010000480.1:21451936-21483135 GCA_033628505.1 Tringa tobata
TTTTTTTTTTTTCCTGAAAGAAGGAGTTATTTATGCCAAGAGCTGCTGCTTTTGAAGATGCTGATGTTGGGTGACAGGTCAGCAGGCCCCCAAACTGCTCCAGCTTGCCCGACCCCATTCAGTGAAGCTCATGCTCAGCTTTAAGGGCCTAAGCATTGAATTAAGTCCATTCAGCAAAGCCCTTCAGTGCCTGCTCCATTGTTTCCCTCAGCCCAGCAACACTCCTGCTGGTGTTAATTGGGCCCTCAACACCTTCCGTGGAGAGGAACCAGGCTGGTGAAGGACCTGCCGAGGGCTTCCCTGGAGAAATCTCCCTGGCTTGGGGCTGGGGCCACCCAGCAGCTCTGGTTGCTCCGAGCTGGCACCGTGGCATCCCCTGCCCTGGGCGCAGCATCCCACTTTCCTGCCTCCCTCCTGGAGGGAGAAGGAGGTGGTAGAGAGGAAACAAAGCCGGAGCTGCCGAGTGTGGGTTAATGTCAGCCAGGCATGGATGTGCAGGATGTTCCCTCCAGAGGTCAAGCTGCCAGAGCATACTGGGAGCAGGGGAGGCTTTGCCTCTGGGGCTGAGGCCCAGCCTCTGGCGTGAACTCAACCAGGGGTGGAGGAAGAGAGCTCCGGCTGTGCTGGGCTCAGGCTGCCTCATCCCTCCCCGAGCAAATTGCTCATTCACTGCCATCACCCACCCAGGCCGGGCAAAAGAAGGGTGGGCAGGCTTGGGAGTCAGCCTGGGCGATGAGGTGACTGGATGAGTCCCAGGAGGAACGGGGCATGGCTGGGGGACGAGGGTGGGAGACGGAGCAGGAGGGTGGGAGGAGGAAGGAGGGTTTTTGAGGCCACCTCTTTTTTGGCCCTGATGAGCTGCTAGCTTGGTTTGGCCTCAAGGTGGGCCATCTGGCACGTGCATCCTGTCCCGAGCTGCTTCCCAGGGCTTGCTTCTGCTGAGGAGGGCAGCCCCAGGCACTGCCAAGAGGACAATATGTTGCTGTGAAGGTGATTTTTCTCACTGATACCAACCTGCAGCTCTGGGAGCAGGAGGTCATGCTGGCTGCCAGCATCCTTGGGCGAGCATCGCTGCAGAGGAGACTGGCTTTGCCAGACTGCTTATGGGATTTCAGCCTGTTGCTCCTCAGAGGACCCCATGTAGGGGCTAAAATGTTTTTATCGTCTGTGACTCTTCCCCTTGACTTTAATGGCTCATTGCCATTTAAGGTAATTTTAAGACTATCAAATTAACTTGCTGCCAGTCAAGTCCCATGCACTATTTAGTTAAGGCTGTATGAAATACCTGACATCCCACTGGAGGGGCAGGATCGATGGGGATGTCAGATTTCTACCAGGGCTGAGTTCGGGCTGCTTCTGTATGAATCTGTATAATAAAAATAGAAGTCTTCACAACTTGACGTATAAATCCCACTCCTGCTTTTCTGTAAGTAAAAGTGTTTTGCCCCCCCCAACATGTGAAATCTGGTCGACCTTCTGCAGGCTGCTATTACCATCTTGGCCTAATTCTAAAGAAAAAAAAAAAAAAAGCTGTTGCTTTTGCCTTTTGCTTGCCAATGTGTCTGTTCCTGTTGCCACCAGAGAGCGTTTCATTCAAAGGGGGTTTCATTTTTTGCCCTATGTGACCGGAGATATTTGGTACCCACAAGCTCATTAAAAGCAAGCCGTGCTGAGGCTGCAGCTCTTCCAGCTCTGTTGTCTGTTCTGCTCCACGGTAACTGCAGTGTGGCTATTTTTGGTCTTTCCTGAAACTATCTATAGGTGACACTGAGTACTTACTTTAGATTGCAGTTCCTTCCGTGCAATCAGTAACTGGGGTGTGTACACAATACACACACACACACACACATATAGAGCATCCCTGGTGCGCTGTACAACAGTGTGACTCACAAGGTGATGTACATTCCCAATGCAACTACTGAATCACCAGAATGCTATTTTTTATTCACCATACTTAGGCATCTTGGCCAGGAGTTCCAGAAGCATGAGATTTCAGGCAACCCCCTGGAGGTATTTCCAAAATGCTCTGGCTTTCAGAAAGTGCCAAGCGACCCACCTTTTGGGAATCCAGCCCTTTCAAAACCTCTCAGGGCACTCAGAAGGGAAAAGTCATTTTTGAAAGCCCTATCTGTTCTTAAAATGGAGGTTATTCATCCAAGTAAAAAACATTGGTATTTTTAAAAATTGCAATTATTTCCAGAGGGGAAGCAAGGACAGCTTTCTGGCTTGCATGGAAGCCGTGGTTTGTGTGCTTTATCTTCTTGAGTAGAGAGTCAGAAATCATGAAGTGAGAGAAGGAGAACTGGATAGGTGGAGGAAAAAAAAGAGCAAAAAATAAATAACCCTCTATTTTTTCAGTCAAAAGTGTTTGAAACGGGAAGTATTTTGACCTGATTGTGTGTCTGACACAGGGGTGCAGCAATCTCCAGCTCTGAGCTGGGCAGGCTCAGCAGCTCAGTCCAGCAGCAGAGGGGGTCTGCGGTCCGGTCCGGAGGGGACTGTTGCCTGCCAGGACACCCCTTATTGTCCTCCTGATGGTAAGAGCAGCCTTTTGTGGGAGCCTGCAAGCGTCAGACTGCTAGAAACTACCAAGGCTCACATGCAATGAAATTCATGGCATGAATGTCAGTCCAGGGCACTACCTGAGGTTTTGCAGGAACAGCGTGATGTTGGTAGTTTCCTACTCTGCTTCCCGGGGGCTTGCTGTGCTTCTGTGGCATTTACCTTTAACGTCGTGTTTGTAAGTTATTGCTTGCTCAAAAGAACTGTTTGGTGCTTATGTTGATTATTTGGTGTCTTCGGCCCTGTAGTTATTTTTAATTAAAAGCAAACAAAAAATTGCCCAGAATTTTCTTCACCCCAGACTTCGCTGTGACCCAAATGTCAGATGAATGAGTCCTTCTCCCAAGTGTAGGAGCTGGTACATTGAGCCTGTGGGGTTTTGCTGTGTGCTACCCCATTTACCTTTATGCAATCCTGGCACTTGCAGGGCTGGGGGCTGCCTCCTCCCTGCAGCCGAGGTGGAGTTCAGCTCCGTGGGGAACCAGCCCGAGCCCTCTGCGCTCCCTCTGCCACGCCGGCACCAACAGGCTGCCAAAATCGGTGTCGTGCCTTGGGGAAGTATGGAAAACAGGACGGAAAACAGGTCTCCACCTGCTGTGTGGAAGCATGAGGTGGCGTGAAGGTATGAGAGTCAGAAAACCCCCACAGCAAGCTCGAGCGTGGAACTGAGTGTAGACTGGCGTAGTCCACTGGTCTCTGTGATGGTGAGGTTTCCTCCCAATGCTTATCTGGATAACCTAGATCATAAAATCATAGAATTATCGAATGGGTAGAGCTGGAAGGGACCTTAAAGATCGTCTAGTTCCAACCCCCTTGCCATGAGCAGAGGCTACTTCCACTAGACCAGGTTGCTCGAAATCCCATCCCATTTGGCCTCGCAGGAGAGCAACCTAGATGCTCTCTACTTGTTTAGGTTATGCATTTGAAGTGCTACAATGTGAAAAGGAAATCAAAAAGCCGATCAAAATCATCTCTATGAGACCCATTCAATAAAAATGTTATTGGCAATTAGCACGGTTCTTTATTAAAAAGTAATTAGCCCTCCTGCCCTGAGAATTTATGAATGCTTTTCATTACACCCCAAGGGGTAGTCAACCCAATAATAATCCACTTCAGATGAATGTTGTTCTAAAACAACATTGTTTGACAACGCAGGCGGCAGGACGGTCACAAACAGGAGGCAATCCTGCTCTGATGAATGCTGGAGCTGGTTGCTTCGAAATGAAAAGCCATTAATAATTTGTTTGCATTAGTGCAATAGACTTGACTTCATACTCATTAAGGAGATGAAGCAAAGCATACAAAAAGAGCAGGGCCTCATGTCTCCCTGGGTGCAAAGCTTAGGAAGCCAGTGGAGGTGTACTAGTGCTGGCTACTGCCTTTTGCTCAATGTGTCCGTAGAGCTTGGCAGGGTGGGACCTGACTTGGCTGTGTGGTTGCCTGGATGTGGAGATTTTGTCTGTCCGAGAGGGGTCCGGCAGCTGAGTTGCAGAGGGCTGTGTGTCCCTGCCGCCTGCCCTTCACCACTTAACCCATTGGCACCACAGGGAAGTGGCATCCCTTCCCCCTCACCTTTATTTTCTTGTGGCATCCCTTCTCCCTCACCTTTATTTTCTTGTTGGCGTTTTCAGCAAGATACGCATTGGTGCAGATGCAAAATCCACACAGACTTCTCAATTCAGTGCCTGTCCTGGTCTGACAGCTCATCATCCTCTGTTATCACGGCTGCCTGGTTCTCCTCAGGGTGGTAAGGCACGGTGCTAAGGCATTTTCCTGTCAGAGGAAAGCCCTCAAAGAGTGAACAGATGAACGAGGATTTCCCTTCCCCTGCCCTGGGAGAATCCTTACCCCTCCCTGGGGCAGCACTCCCCTCTGACCCACGCCTGGCCCTTGCTCAGCCCAGGTCTGGTGGGGACCCAGGCTGCTGCTGCTGACCAAGGGGTCAGCTTCCACAGCTTTCTGCAGCCGGGCTTCAAAAACTTCCCCGTTACATTTACAAACCCGGGGATTTGGGTGAGGAGCTGAATTCTTCCCTTCAAGCTGGGCTGCCAAATGAGGCAGAAGTGGTCCAGGAGGAGGCTGGGGAGCTTGGCCGCCAGGGCTTTCCCCGTGGAAAGATGTAATGGTAATGGGAGGTCTAATTAAGAAAGCCAGCAGCAAATTTACATGCTGCAGTTAATATCTTCCTTGCCCGCTTCACCCCCCCTGCCATCTCACACTTATTTGCTAGGGAGCCCATTCTCCCCCTGTGGCAAATAGGCACCTCCAGCCCTCCCTGCGCTCTCCTGGAGAGCAGGGACCTTCCACCCCATGCAGGGGACACGGACAGCCCCAAGGGGACAATGTGCGACCGCTGGAGGCCGAGCGTGGCAACCGGCTCAGGAGCCAACGCAACCTTTAATTAGCCAGCGCTACCAAACGGCCTCCGTGGTGGCCACATCTCCGCTACGGCTGCGCGCCGCGTGCAGGAAGATAAAAAACACCCAGACGAGCCTTAAAGGTAATGATTGCTTAACTTGTGGTGCTGCCCTGGGGGTGACGGTGGGGTGTGAGAGCACCACGTCAAGGAAATGCAGTCACGCCAGGGAGCTCGGGCTGTAAGTGTAAGGACAGGAACAACCAGGCAGAGAACAAGAAGAGAACCAGGCAGCGCGGGGGGCAAGGGGGAGCAGTGCAATGAGCACCCGGCTGCATTGCAGTCGCTTTAGGCAATCTCAGGTTGTGGCATTTCGTAGGTTATGGATGCCTAATTTCGCACCCGTAAGCTTCTTTCAGCACACGTTTGTTTTGATTAAGTAATTACTTAACTTTAAAAAAAAAAAACGTACATGGGGGAAATTTTTTATTTTTTTTTTTTCGTGTGGAACCATAACCATCCTCTGAGGGACCCTTAGCGGGGCTGCAATCCCTAGATCAGCCCCCTTTCCACTTGTCACACCAGCTGTTTATGGGATGGTGGAGCAGGGCTGCTCAGCTGCTGGCCATCAGGCAAAGCCACCTGGGCTTCAGAGAATGGGCATGAAGGGGATGCTCATGCCGAGCACCCACCCCCCTGGGGGGGCTGATGCCCATGCTGTGTCATGATTTCAGCATAAAGGGAAAGAAAAGGTCCTTTGGTTCAACGTTGGCTAGAGTTTTACCACCCACCCCCACCCCTCTTGCTGGTACTATTGGCAGAACTCTGGGGAAAGTTTTACAAGGGGGGGAAATATTTTTTTTTTCTTGTGTAGAAGTTTTCAAGAGCTCAGTGAGCTGTCATTAGCTTTGAAACATGAGTTAGTAATCACTTAACTGCCACATTTAAAGTATCTGAGCTCAAGGATTACATTTTTTGGTAATATAATGGTATTTAAACTTAATGCATTTGTATTTGCAGTTTTCACGTTTTAGAGTTGCTCTTTCTGGGGAGGTTGATCTTTTCTTTTTTCAACAAACAAAATGGATGAAGACTTGGTGTCATCTTCCCACAGAACTGAGGGAGATCATGGCTAGGTCTCCTGGGGATTGAGACAGTGCGCTGGGAGTCTGTATTTTCCATCATTCTTTTTTTTTTTTTGCAATACGAGGAAAGGTAATTTTTGTAGGAATGGTTGAAGCTTGGAAAGGAAAGTATCCTTTAATTCTATCACAGCCACAGTGCCAAGAAACACTAGCTGCTAGTATCTGCAGCTAGGACGGGTCAGACTCTAAGACATAAAGGCAGCTACAAGCTCAAGAAGAGGTGGAGTTATGGAGTGAGCATGCTTTGGTTCAGTAGGAGCTGTGACCCAGTACACAGGTGCACTTACTGAAATGGGAGATGCTCGTAAACCCTCCCTAGAAATTACCTGCCTTGCAAAACTCCCATTAATACAGCACTGAAGGAACCCATCCCAGGTAGGCCCAGCAAACATAAAGCCTGAACAGCTATTACCTACAAGGTGCCCCACACCAGCCCCTGGGCCAGGTCAGCCCCTGGCAGCCTGTGGGGTAGTCACCGACCTTCCCAGGATGCTGCCACCACCACAGGGCAACACATCCAGCATGTCCTTTTCCCCCAACACTCTGTCCAGATGGCTTTGCTGGGCTTCCTGAGGAGCAAAGGCCTACAGAGGAAGGAGATGGACAGCTTTGCTCTATTTTTTTTTTTTTTTCATTTTATCCTGTGTCTTTGAATAGCTTCAAGTCCTGAGGTGAAAGCGATGTGCCTAAGTTTCCCTATTAGGAAGGGATGTCGTGATGGTAGGGTGGGAGATGCACAGAAATGCAGGCTGCCCCTGGGCCACTGGAGTAAGGAGCTCAGCTCCTTTCAGCTACACAGTTGCAGTCTTCCTTAAAAAAATCAAAACAACAACAACAAAACCCCAAAATTATAGTAATTTCTGAACCTGAACGGTTCCTCTGCTGTTTTTCTTTTTTATTATTTCCTAGTGGATCAAGCGATGCTTGTTTAAATAATGGCAAACGCAGCTCGCTTTGGATGACTGAGATGATTAATAATAGCTCTTTTCTGGAATCAGGCTGTGTTTCTGCAAAGGCACTGAAATTGCAGCCCAAACAAGCACCGACTGACTGGTTCAGAGGATGGATGGGGCTGCAGCAGCAGTGCTACTGGCCGAGCCGTGGGCTGCAGTCCCCGGTTCCTGGTGGCCAAACTCTTGCCTTCCCCACGAGCAGCCTACAGCTGGCCTCTCAAAGAACAGCTGTGTCAAAAACATGTGCTGAAAACGCCGTAAACTATTTCTCTTGGCCTGAAGTGGCACGGCAATGTGACAGTCCGCCACAAAGTTCAAGCTCAACCTGTCCAACCAGTGGCCAAATCACGGCCGAGGTTCTTGCTGCCTGCAATAAACTTGCCTGTGGCATTGAAGGTGGTTGCACACAGCTGCCTGTCCCAGGAGGGTTTCAACGCTGGACACCCTGCACAGTTACAATAGTCAGGAGGCAATTTTTAGCACCAATGAGCTGTTGTGTTTGCCCTCGGCTCACTCCCAGATGGGGCAAGCTACATCTGATATTTTTCCTCAGCCTCCCTAATTCTCTCCTGCCAACCAGTGCCTTGTATTTGAGAACAATTTGGAGCCCTTTTTCTTTATAAGTAGGATATATTTTCCAAGTCCACCCAAGTTCTCTGCTTGTGGTCGAAGAAGGCCTGCTGTCTGTGTGCACAGGCGTCCAACAACTCACAGCAAACTCTGTCATTTCCCTTCTCTGGGGAAAAAAATAACCTGCTTTTAAGACACGGATTGCAACACGGCACTGCATGTAGTGCCTTCCTGCTGCCTGAAGAAGGCAAGGATAGATTTAGCTGGTGAATAAGGAGGACTTTCCATCTGTAGGGTCTCATTCATCTTCTGATGAGGCTGCAGCACTGGGCTGTGCTGTAGGGCAGTTGTGCATGGCACAGGGTGCAATGCCCCCCAAACCCACCCCAGGCTCTGCAGCTCACCCAGGCACTGGCACACCAAGGAGATGCCAATAAACGGTCAGGAAGGGCTCATGGGACCCCCTGGGAGTCTTCAGCCCTTCCCTGGCCAACCCACAGACTGGTGGAGAGCAGAGCTTTGCCTGGCAATGTTACGGGGTCCTGGCACCCGAAAGACATTTGGAAATTCAGCCCTTCTGCAGTGAGTCTGCCAAAATGGCACGGGGGGAAATAGCAAAGGGCCCAGCTTTCCTGCCCTGCTGGAGTTAGTCTGGTGCCTCTCCAGCTGAGTAAACCTGAGCCATGTTGTGGAGGACAGGACCCACAGGCCCTGCTGCAGGGGTCTAGAAGAGCCACGTTTCTCACTCCTGGCAGTCCCATCCAGCCCCGTGTTGGTACCAACAGTGCAATTTTCAACGTTGCATTCAAAGGCCAAGCTTTTTGCTTTGGTTTGTTTTGGTTTTTTCCCCAGTTAACATTATCAGTGTTTTGATTCCTTGAGAAAGATACAGTCTGTGCCACCTGAGGAAGGTGCTCGTGAGAGAGCTGCACATCTCTGCATCTAAGGCCCAATCCCAAGACAGTCCAACAACCACGGGCTGATTGACTAAACTGAGTATGTAATAGCAGCCTGATGAACCGGCCTGTAAAATCTTTAAAGTGGAAGATGGGCATGATACACCAGTCCCTCACGTGAACCGTATCTTCTCTGCTTTGTGTGGGTTAATGAGCAGAAGAATCCCTAGCCATGAAAAATCCTATACGCACTTTCCAATTTATCAGTGTTCTTTATTTTTACCACTTATCCTTCAGGGAAGAGATATGGCTAGCTGACATGTCATATGCTGAGTATTTTCTGTAAAGGAAATAGTAAGTGTGTGGTGGTACTCACTTATGTGTGTGTGTGCAAAAGACAGCTATTAGGCCATGTGTCATCATCACCATCATTGTAAAATATACCTGTATAGCTTATACTCAGGCTGAAATGGAATACATTTTTTGCCGTATGGGAAGGGAAAGCACGTGGCAGGGGAAGGAGAAACTAAAAGTGAGTGAGTGCTTTTAAAGCCGATACGTGTTTCTGAGAGGTAGCTTCGCAAGGCAGCAGAGATGTGTTTGGCAGGTGAGCAGAGTGTTCTCAAGCATGGATGCACCAGGCGCTTTCCTTGAGGTGTTCCCAGTCGCAGCAGTCCTCTGCTTGCCCGGGACCACGAGCGAAGGGGATGCTGAGTTTCCCAAGCCCTGTGCCCGAGCGCAGGATTGCTGCATCCCTGGATGCCGCAGTGGAGCCATCAGGCAGAGCCCCAGTGCAATACACCAACATTGCATCCCCCGCACACCTACGCAGGAGATCGGGAGATCTCATTTCAGGCCTGCAAGCTCTGACAGTGTCCCTTTCAGCGCTATTGCAATTACACCTCTTACACCACCGCTCTTTATTCCCACTTAATGTGTTGTGGCACTCGCGGTGGTGTCGCAACGACAGCTGACAGATCCCCTGCCTTGGCAAATCCGCTCCTGTCGGGTTGCAGGTGCTTTTGCTAATCGGATAATGCTGTTGTTTTGGTTGCGCTCACGTTTAGTCTCTGCTAAATGACAAGCCGTAGCTTGTACCCTGCTCTCCGGCGCTTCCCTTTCAAGCCTCACAGTTGCACTTGCCGTTTCACCTCCCGAGCTGTATCAAAGTCGTCCTTCTCGCCGCTTTGTGACGGGGTGGCAGTTCAATCAGGGTGGAAGGATGCGCGGCAGCCCTCATTAGCCTGTCACCCAGGCGGCCCTGAAATCCATGGGAAACAGAGGGCAGTTGCCTGAAACTCATCCCAGTTTGGTTTCTGCTGGCTGATCGGCCAGCTCCGCTGGGGGAAAACGAGTTATGCGGGATAATATGCCAAATATTTGTGGGTCCGCTCCCTTCGTCCCAGGAGCACTTTTAGTTAGGAGGCAGGGGAGGTAAATGCAGGAAGAGAAGAGGCCCCCTCTCTGGCAGTGGTTGTTTCTGTAAATCTCGCTCTTACTCATGAGCCCGGGTGTAAATGAGAGACTGCTGAAACACGCAGACACTCCAATCATCACGGGGGACTCAACCCAGAGATTTCAGCACCAAACCCACAAGCTTAAAAAAAAGGATTTTTCATTATATAGTCATGACCACAGGCACAAGACCGGGATTTTACATATTCCTCCTGTTAAACAAGCTTGTTCACCAGTGACTGAAGCCCAGAGCAGCTCTGGCTTCTCCCGGGAAGAGCTCTGCACAGCCAGGGCTCCTTGAGGGCTCTCGCTGCAGGCCCTGAACTTCCCTGCAGCTCAGGTGCTTGGGAGAAGACTGCCAAATCAAGGCAGGGTACAATTAATAGATTGCCTTCCTGCCTGGGATCAGAGCAACTGATCTTGCTAATGACACAGTTCCCCACACCGCCACGGAGAAAGGAGCTCTCATTCAGTGCAAGCTGGAAGCGCCCGCGTGGTGTGAGGCTCAGTCTCCGCACACAAGGGGTAACCTGCAGTCAAGCATCAAGCCCAGCAGCAAGTCTGAAGCGACTGAATTTCTTGGCGGGTTATTGTGCGACACCAAGTTTTCCAGCTGACTTCCGTAGCACCTCAGAATACAGCCAGACTAAAGCACGGGGGCGTTAAGAGGGCTGCTTGCTGCTCCGAGTTTACTTTGCTTATTTTAGAAATCCTACTCACCGCAGATCGGATACCAGGGTTAAAAGATTAAATATAAGGAATGTGGAAGAGTACTGTGGAAAAAAAAAGGTTGAGAGAAAGGCCTGCCTCTTGGCAGGAAAATGGGGAACAGCACAGCCAGTGGCACTTCTTGTTGGTTTTAGTGGTGGTTGGAGCTGCAACGCAGAGAGTGAGGGTAAGAAGGGAAGAATGTGACTTCAGACTATTTCCATAAAAGATCTACCACAGATTCTTCTGCGTAAGAACTCAGAAAGAAAAAAAAAAATCCTACGTATTTAAACGAGACTTTAACCTTGTTAATCTGGCTTATTAAAGAAACTCCGTAACTCCAAACTAATCAGTTTTTGACACATCTTCATTTGGGTGGGCAGAATGTCTCCTTGTTGGGCTATAGAAAAATAGATAGAAAATAGAAATATAGAAAAATAAAGATACATGGTGCAGCCTCTGCATGGGTGCAAAGATCACGTTGGGCAAAGCATCATGCCCGCAACTGAAATGAACAAACACAACTGTACCGTGGCATCCAGAAAGTGACAAGGAGCATGTGGCCAGAAATGCCAGAGTAAAGCAGACAGAGGAAAAGTGCACCCAAAACCCACGGCTAAGGGGGAAAGCTTTTCTGCAAGGAGTGATAACAAGACAGACTGGATGCATACTTTGAAGAGCTTCCAACTAGAAACAATATCACAAACAATTCAGAGTGGGAAAAGCTGGGAGGTGAAGGTAGAATGTGAAGTGTCTTTACAGAAAAGATAGGAGCAAGCTCAAGTGCAGTGAAAAGAGAATCTGCCAGCTTCTAAGGCTCTCACTGGTGAAAACATTCATAGTTTTCAGTCAGACAGGTCATAGACAGTCATAGCTAACCATGGCCACACAAGCTAGCATGGGACCAGGAAATCTAATACAAAGATTAAAACTTGCAATGTCAAACTTTCCAGTGAGGGACATCTCTAGATTGGGTACCTGTCACCACATCCACTGAAGTTGATGAACTTGACAAAGAAAAGCAGTAGGTCATGAGACTGTGGGTACCTGAGCTGTTAGACCCGAGACCGAGAGGGTGCACAGCACCAAAAGCTACAACACTAACTAGCAAAAAGCCTCCCCAGGAGCAAAGGGACTAACTGTGTCCTTACGAAAGGTGCAGGGCTGTCACCCAGGGACATAAAGGTATGTCATGGAAAAGAAGAGCCCTTTTCTTGTTACCACCTGCAATATTTCACAAACCTGAAATTAAGGGATTAAAAGAAGCATTGCAGCAGAAGAGGGCAGATAGCATAGCTTGTAGCGTACGAAACAAGAGAAGGCTTTGTAACAGCGGAGGAGAGGAAGGGGGCCAGGAGAGGTACCAGGTCTTGCTTTGACCCCTAGGCAAGATCACAGACAGCAGGAAGAGACACAATTCTTCCACAAATCAGCTGTTGTGGCAGGATTTTATCAGCCTCCGAAGGACCAAGGGATGCTCCAAACCAGAGCTGTGGCTGGGTGTGAAGGGGAAGACATCAACCCTGGAGAGCTCACAGGCCTCCTGCAAAGGGACAGGGACCCTTACAAATTGCTGTAGCTTGATGCAGTCCTGCTGGAGGCTCCAGCGTGCACAACAGGCACCACAGCTGAGGCTGAGTCTTGAAATAACCTTCCGGAGTGCTTTGGGAGCCAAAAACACTTCACAGAGTTATTGCAGGCGCAAGAGAGTCTTGCAGGAATGAAAGCACCCATTAATAGTGTGCCATGCGGGGGCAGGCAGTGATCAGAATCCCAAATCAAGGAGGACATTGAGGCAGCCAAGAAGATACAACCCAAACCTCAGCAGAGCCAGATGTCAATCCCAGACAATTTAATTATGTCTGGAGAAACCAACCACAAAGGCAGTAAAGCCTGCTGATTATAAGCAACAGTGAACAAGCTGAGAATGAAAGAGGTAAACAGAGAAATTTAGAAATTGCAAAGGGGGTTGAAATAGGTCAGTGTGTTCACACCCAGCGATGCAACTCAAACCACTTACTAAAGAAACGACATTGCTCGGATACAGAATAAGCACAGCAACTAGAGCAGTGGACACAGAGAAAGGGTGAGAGCAAGGAGCTGAAGCACTTAACCACCATCGCATCCAGTATTTCCTCCTCCTTCCCCTTCAACCACTGCAATCAGGCTTATGCTACAGCCAAAATGCAGCTGCAAATAAATAATAGGATTTTGACAAGCTGCAGCAATGACTTTAAAATGTTTCATGGTCTCTGGTTCCCACCTTCACAAGTGTCTATTTCATTAGGATGGCCATATTTTTTCCTCTTAAACTATAATCCATCAAACAGTGTGACATTTGTTGATCTGCAACACAGACTTAACATGCTTGGTGATGCTGAGATGATGGTCAAGCGTCTCTGCTTTCAGAAAGCTGCTAAACTTAAAAAAAAAAAAAAAAGAAAGAGAGCAAGATGTCTACAGGAATAGCTAAAGAAATATGAAAGGTGGTGTTTCACCCCAGAAATACAGGCTGTAGCCTGTAGTGAGCTTCGCAGGTGGCACAACAAGGACAGTCTGGAAAGACATGCTGGATCATGTAGGTTATTGTGCAGTTTTTTGATGGTAATTCCCTCCCTCTGTAACACTCTGATAGAAATTTTCCTAAACTACTATATTGCCACAGAAAAGGAAACGGTAGGGAGTTAGCACCCTGGCAGGTAACCATAGTGCCTTTGGAAGTAAGTTGAAAGTTTGAAAGAAGAATGATGTTAATTCAAAATAGCAGCCAGAGTGCCACCCAGTACGTGTCAGTGTGTTCAGCTTGATGAGATACAGTCAAATGATTTGGAGAAAGCAGAAGCCTCCCATGTGAAGACGATAAAGCCTAATGGGCTCTATCTCCAGCAAAAAGAGGAGAGCGGGGAAAGAAACGCAGCCAAAGAGGAAATACTGTAACCAGCAACAAACCCTCAAAGTACAGGACGGAGTAACCAATCCCCCTACATATTCCCAACATGAACTTTCAGTCATTTAGGGAGTATCCGTGGAAAGTGTGGGCACGGTATTTCCCACGATGCCGAAAAGGAAAGCATGCAAGGGGGAGTGTGGGAAAGTACTTTGCAACAACTCCACACACTGATGCTGAAATGGAGAGAAAACAGCCTGAAGTCCAGGGATGGACAGTGAGAAGGACCTCTGTGTCTACCCTGAAAGGCATTCAAGTGGGGGCTCTTCACCCCGCGGCAGCTGACTGAGGGGCTCAGATCAGCCCTGTTAAATCCCTGCTGCTCCTCGTGGCATCCCGATGCCATGAGCAACGTTCATGTCCAAGTACCCCAGTAATGCTCACAAGTAAATAACTCGAATCTCAAGCTCAGGGGAGCTGTGGAATCAACTAGTTACAGACTTTCAATGTAAGGCTGTGACTCCTGCATACCCACAGCTTTTTCATGTCCAGTCTGCTCCAGGTGATTGGTAGTTGGGATTTTATCACAGCCTGATTATCACCGTTCTTTCTAACTACCCAAATCTGACTTCTGAAAGGGCCTCCATCTGTCTCCTATCTTACTTTAATTTACTAACTTGTGCCCTGTCCCCATCTGGCAACTGGCTGGAGTTTTGTTTTGTTTTGTATTGTTTTGTTTTGTTTTCTCCCCACGAGTTACTCAAGGAGACACAGAGCTGGCTGAGTACATTAGATCATTACATGTCTCTTAAAGTAGTTGCCGTATCTATTTGAATAGGGATTAGCAAGATTAAGAATGTTTTCTTTAAACGAATATAGTAGCCTATAATTTTCAAATGGTAATTTTTGTCCATTATATTGATTTGTAGTTAAAGGACTTTGGGTTTTTTTACTATAGCATGAAGAAAGCAGTATTAAGTATTGCTGCTGTGAAAACCGACAGTTTCAGGATTTTATTCAAGACTCTGAAAAAGCAGATGCACAAATCCCACTGAAATTCAATGAAAATTGACCCCTCACGTCTGTAAATTGCTTTGAAAGGCTCAGGCATAGAACTTCCAGAAGTAGCTTTACACACAATTAGTACTTCCTCTCAAACATTCTTCATACAACTTAATATATTGTTATTTTGGAAAAAAAAAATTGGAAGGGCATTCCTGATGCAGTGTTACTGACATGGAAGAGTGTTTCAGCCCTTCCCTTATCTCTCTTTCTCTCTCTGAAGTCCTACACCTCAGTTTAGCTATCTATCTGTGCTGCTTGCATCAATACAGCACAGAAGGAAACATCAGTCTAGTTTACCCTTCTTTCATCTCAGTTCCACCTCCAGCTGCATCCATTATTTTATCCTATGCCTTTGCAAAAAATAATTGAGCTTCTGCAGCTCTTTAAAGAAGCCATTTAAGTCTCCTTTATCAGAGGGAAATATTTGGATGGAGAGCTGGCTAGTCAGGATCCCGAGCACATTGCTTCATCAGTTTCATTCTAAGCACATCACAGCTGGCAGAAGACCAGCAGCTGGTGTAGGCTGGCTGTACCTGAGGTTGCTCCAGCATCTCCTAGCTGTCCTTGTGTATACTCAAGGAAATGGACGTGGGTTATCTCATTAACTTGCTTTCATATGAGCCCAAGAAAAGCTACCCCTTTCTTCCTTTAATACCCATAGAGTTCATCCAGGTGTTGACCCCTATACAAGCCCTGTGCTACACTTTGCTGTTTATGCCCATCCATCAGGCTTTAGCTGTGCTTGGCATCAACCCTCTGACACAGGTCAGGTTGGTGAGGAGGCACTGGCTACGTGCAGCCCCTTCCAACACTTGCTGGCACACCAGTAAGCTACCGCAGCTGCTGACACCTCATTTCTGCAGTGGCATTATCTGCCTGTTTGCAGACAAGGCCTAAGCTGGGCTGTAGGAAAGGAATGCTTAATTATTTGTTGCCTGCCTCCTGCACAAGGTTCTGCATGAAAAGCACGGGTTTTTATTCTTCTTGCTGGAGGGAACAGGACGGGGGAAAATGAAGTGCTCAGAAACCCTTTTATTTCCCAATCATGCTGTGTCTGTCCAAATTATATAGTCATTCTCTGTGCACACTCACTGGGAGAATAATCGTAACAATAACAACAACAATAATAATAATATCTTTATGAAATACTGTAAAGGGAAACTAATTAGTAAGTGTTACTGTACCCTTTCTGTGTGTTTGCTATACTGCAGAAGAAGCACTCATGTCTGTATGCTGAGGACAGGTGAGTAATGAGAGCCCTGCCTCCTCTCAACATATAACTACCACCAGCTTCAGAATCTGTAAGGAGCAAAATATAAAGCATTCAGTATTCTTTTTTTCTCTCTGTCTTTTTGTATATATATTCTCATACATTCAGAGACTCCATAGCTAATATTTCTGTAAGGACACAAACAAGTGTAACCCATCCTGCCCCAAAAGCTAAGCTGAATTGCAGCTCAGCAGCACTCCTTTCAAAGGCTTTTCGATGGCCGCTTCTCTGCCTTTGAACACATCTTTGGCACTCAGGTCCTTGGAAGAGGAGCGTTTACACCTTTGGGTCTGAGGCGTTACCTGGTGCATGCTCTGTATCTTTTAGGATCTGCGCGATCGCAGCTCACTGCACATCTCATAAAATCAGCTCGGCTGGGCCTATGCACTCACAGCACAACTCTGATCCAAACTCTGCTCCTTGTATTGACAGGAGATTGGCTTTGGGGTGTCTTATCTTCAATAATGCTCGCAGTTTGCCTAGTCTAGCCAAGAAAAGATTGAACAAGACAGCTACCATTTAAGTCCTGGCTTCCTTGCTTTAATATGAAAGAAACCCTGACATTTTATGTCAGAGCAGGCATCTAGCTAATGTCTTTGTTTAAAACTTCCTCTCCCTCCACTGACATACAGTGTGTTCCAGTCCCTGTGATTGCCTTTGTCCTATCCAAGGAGGGACTGGACTTGAGCAGCACTGCAAAAATGTAATGCATTTTGAGAAAATTACTCTAAAAGCAGAAAAAAGAAGCTTGAAAAGCACTTTGAGATGTAAGCTATTACGTAAAAGGTCGGCTGTTATTGTTATTACTTTATTAGTCATTATTGTTGATAATGATGAAAATGCTCACCTGGCTTCAAAAAGGTCATCCTTTCTGCCGTGATTCAATCCCATTTCGAAGAGTTAAGTCTTCATCCCTCAACCCTGTGTTGATTAACTTTGAGTTTGCTAAGGACTAATTCAGTCCATTGGTTGATTTTCAGTCCTGGTAACCTCAAAAGTTTTTAAACTCACTGGCCAATTTAACCAGATGTGACAGAGGGCCAAAGATGTTCAAGCTAGAAATTTCCTGTGAATTGTGTGAAAGCAGGAAGGTGGATGGAAAAGACCCTATTAATGTTCCCAGCTGATGGGAAGAGTGAGCATAACTGCTATTGCGCAGTACAAAGTCCTCTTAGGTGCTCAGCCTTAAGCCACGAATCCGTAGAAAACCAGGTCTCACCGGATCTTGTCTTCAAACACTTCTTTGTTATTTTCTCTTAATAGCAAACCCAATAACCTCCTAAGTAAAGATTTGAATTGGAGATGACAATACAGCCTGTGCTAGCATGTAAAATTAAACCTTGGTATTATTCACGGCTCACCAAGCCTACAGGGTGTGGTACGGCTTCGCTTGAAAGCTGCCAAGTTCTCCTCGCGGTGGTACGGGCGGTTGCCCTGTTCAGAGGGGTTCTGAATACAGCTCGTGAGTTTATTATCGTTGTCTTCACTCCTCCTGACTACCTCTCGGTCCCCAGCTCAACTCAGTTTCTTTTTGCTTTGCCCCACCATCATCTACTTTTTAACATGCTCGACACACGGTTTACGTTCTTGTTGAGTTTCCCCTATGACAAGTTCTTGTGCCTGTGAGGACATATGTGTGGATCCAACTGCAGAAGGAAGTTTTACATAACAAAACCAGAAATTATTTCTAAAGGTCCTGTGGAAATCGGTTACCAACAAAGAGACATTTTTTTCTCTAAGAGAATAGTATTCAAAGTCCACATCTGTCCCTTTCCCTCCCCCCCGTTAACTTCAGTTCATGAAGCATGAGACTTTTTAGTTCTACGTGCTGGGAACTGATGGTGGGGCAGCCAAACTCGCTTATCTCCATTTTGGAGGTGACTAGAATTTGCTGAAATTAAATCTAAAACTAAAAGGTTCAGCAAATATTAATTTGTATTTTATAGGAAATTAGGTTGGACTGCATCGCAGGCATTTTTTCCTATCTAGTTATAGTCTTAAAAATGCCACAGCCCCAAAGTTTGTAGACACAGCACACCGTAAATGAACAGGGGAGAATGATTTTAGAAAGTAAATCATAAATTCACACACACGAGTAACGCCTGTGTGTCTCGACTGAAAGGCTTAGTACAGTGTTTCTGCGCTTCCAGCCAGCCAGCTAAAATCCCTTTGACTCCAGGGCTCCCCCAATAAACTGCTCACACATCCTTTAAGGATGCCCTACGTTCGCTGAAATTATTCACCAAATAATTCAGAAGAGCGAACAAACGTGAGAAAATCGTGACCTACTCATGGACGATTTACCAGAGGAGGGGGAGGGCCCGCAAAATTGATCAGGCTCATTACTCACTGTCACTGAAAGCAATTCACCTGGCTCTGCTCCCAAGCCTCCCCGTGTAAATCACGTCCCTCGCAACCCGAAGGAGCCTCGTTTGCCAAACACGCTGAGCGGCGGCGCTCGGCTAATGGCTTCGGCTCCGTCACAGTTTCAGCCCTAAATCAGGAGGTACGGATGACACTAAATATCTACTTTTTAGGCGACAGCTAATCGGCCAAGGGGAGGGTTTCACAGATAGCTCACGCGGCCAGCGGCGATTTATCCCCTTCCCATTGCTATCGACCACACAAATACCGCCTCTTTGAGCCAGGGTTATCCAGCCATTACGGCACATAAAATATTGATGCAAATTAATGTAAAAAAAAAAATAAAAAAATTCTGAAGTTCCTGTAATTCTAGCTGGGCCATAAAACTGATTTGGTTTTGTTGGGGTTTTTTTTGAGAGCCTGGCTATGCGGAAGCGAGCGGGGAGGGTGGTGATGGGCTCCTGCAATCTGGACCCGTGGCACTAGATGGCAAAACAGCGTCAGTTTTGGCAGCTCAGCCCAGGCTGCTGCCGCCACCGGCCCCCACCGGCACCCCCCTCATCCCCCCCAAGAAGCAAGCCGCTGTGGGTACATCCCACCCCTGGGCATCCCTGCCCTTTCGCCCGACCTCCCTCCCGCCTTCCTCCCAGCGGGGTAGCCCGCGACCCCAGAGATCGGCGCCTTAAAGATCGGATGTGGCTACTGGAAAGAGTCCAGCGAAGGGNTTCCCATTGCTATCGACCACACAAATACCGCCTCTTTGAGCCAGGGTTATCCAGCCATTACGGCACATAAAATATTGATGCAAATTAATGTAAAAAAAAAAATAAAAAAATTCTGAAGTTCCTGTAATTCTAGCTGGGCCATAAAACTGATTTGGTTTTGTTGGGGTTTTTTTTGAGAGCCTGGCTATGCGGAAGCGAGCGGGGAGGGTGGTGATGGGCTCCTGCAATCTGGACCCGTGGCACTAGATGGCAAAACAGCGTCAGTTTTGGCAGCTCAGCCCAGGCTGCTGCCGCCACCGGCCCCCACCGGCACCCCCCTTATCCCCCCCAAGAAGCAAGCCGCTGTGGGTACATCCCACCCCTGGGCATCCCTGCCCTTTCGCCCGACCTCCCTCCCGCCTTCCTCCCAGCGGGGTAGCCCGCGACCCCAGAGATCGGCGCCTTAAAGATCGGATGTGGCTACTGGAAAGAGTCCAGCGAAGGGCATCGAGGATGATTCAAGGATTGGAGCATCCCCCTTATGAAGAAAGGCTGGGAGAGGTGGGACTCTTTAGCCTGGAGAAGAGAAGGCTGAGGGGAGACCTTATCAATGCCTACAAGTATCTAAAGGGTGGGTTGAAGGAGGAGGGAGCCAGACTCTTTTCAGTGGTTGCCAGTGAGAGGACAAGGGGCAACGGGCACAAGTTGGAACATAGGAGGTTCCACTCAAACATGAGAAAAAACTTCTTCACAGTGAGGGTGACAGAGCCCTGGAACAGGCTGCCCAGGGAGGTTGTGGAGTCCCCTTCTTTGGAGATTTTCAAGACCCACCTGGATACAGTCCTGAGTAATGTGCTCTAGGCAATCCTGCTTCAGCAGGGGAGTTGGACTAGATGATCTCTATGGTCCCTTCCAACTCTAAAAATTCTGTGAAATTCAGTGAAATACCATAAGTGAGGAGACCGTACAGGCCGGTAAGGATGTATAGGTGACTAATTTTCTTATTGCCGTTTCTGGCATTAGTTGTTTGCTCTGTAGTTGCCCTCAGGAGCTCTAGATCCCGTGCCAGACAAGCAGTCCTCGCTCCCAAAGAGATTACTCAGCAACTGGGTGGAAAACCTCGTCTCGTCTCCTTATTGAACAAAAAGAGATTTACATTTAATAGTCCCATGGGGAAACACCTCTCCTTTCAATTTTATGTCAGTCTATGCATTGGCTGTTTTACTATGTGAGGGAAGCTACCATCTATGCAGTTAAGCTGCAAGGCATTTTTATTAGGAGCCTGTTCTCCTCTTCCTCCTCTGTTAATGTTAAAAGGAATTACAGAGGAAAAGGTGGAATCTCCAGGATCCAGTTTTGGATCAAATAACCAAAATTTTCCAGGCCTAAGTCAAAGGAAACGCTGATCTCCGAGCAGGCCAATAAATTACCTTTCTATTTTTTATAAGGGACTTAAGATTATGGTCATGTCAATAAACTCCTCCTCACAACTGCAATACTATTGTTCATCCCATTTTAGGGGTAACCTCTGTTCCTACACCATATGTAACTGTTGGACTCAAAGAATCAATTTAAATTGGAAATCGCAACTTTTACAGTTTCATCTGAAGGCAGTACCCAAACTGCTCTGTCCTTTTAATGGTTGGGAACTCAGAGAGCTGATGGCAAGGATGCTGCTCCTCTCCCCTACTGCAAGGCAGCGTGTGTATAAGGCTCTGGATGCTAATGGTCATGATGTGACCCCCCTTGCAGATGTTTTATGTGCGGTCCCCTTCCCAGAGAGCAGGTGAGCCCATATTGCTGAAGTGTGACTTCCAAAACAGAGCTTTCACTCACAAAGTTTTGCAGAAGCTTTCAGCTGTGTCACTCCCTTTCATTTTTTTCTCTCTATCCTTGCAATATTCAGTCCTTCCCCCTCTCTCTCCTGCCTTCGATGAGGTGCTGGTCAGACAGTCCCAAAACTACCTTCCCCTTGGAAGCTCAGCATAGCTGTTATTCAAATGACAGGGCTGTATTGATTCCCATAAAACTTTGCACCTGGGGATAAAAATGCAGCAATGGGCAGTGCACACACAATAACTGAGGGGTGTTTTCAGAGTTGAAAGGAGTCATGACAGTTGCCAAGTCCAGATAATTTCTACCTATGGGACAGGGCTAACATGAAAAAATCCTGCTTTCTTCTGGTGTGGGCTTTTAGCAAGTAAGATGTATTATGCTCATCCTTGGCTATTTAAGTAACGCTGTCTCACTCTGTATAAAACAACTTATAATACGAATGAAAAAAAAAAAATAGCTATGGATCGTGAAGCAAGTGGGAATGGATAATCAATTTTTATCACTAATATTGCGGGTAAGACCAGTAACTCTGAATGAGTTATGAATGTCTCTACTCTGAGCAGATGTGTCTCCTTTCCAAGCAGTCTCATTTTAGCCCAGCCTTAGTCACAGAAAAAGTGTTGAGTTAAACACATTAATACAAAACAAACATTTGTTTTCATTGTCTGTCATATTTCTTTTTACAACATAGGAATGTGAAATTCTCACAGGTAGGCTGGCCGCGGGAGGCACAATAACAATGGACTAGAAAAGCCTCTCAGCTTTACAAACATGGGTTCCAATCAAGCTTAAGTAAGTGACAGGTGAAATGGGGCTATTGATTTCAATCTAGTCCCGTTTGGCTACAGCAAAAACTCACCACAACAGTGTCTTAGTGCTTAAAGGGATGCCGTCAGCTTAAAAGATAACACTTCTGCTGGAGAATATTTGCAGTGTTATTCAGAGCAATTGAGATTACTGGACCAGTTGAGATTACTGGGGCTGAAAGACATTGGAGAGTAAATTCACCTCCCCCCATTTTTAGAAGATACGTTTACTTCGCACTTTTTGACAGTGCTTCCTGCCAGACCCGTGCCCCAAATCTCCTTTCCAGTTACATGGTAGGGCAGACGTGATGCATGTGTGCAGGTCAGGCTGGAAAACACGTTTTCCTTGAAACCGGCCTGCCAAAGAAAAAGATTCACACGGAGTCAAAAATTCCCTGATGACCAGGTAAGGTCATCATCATCATCCTCTTTACCAGGCCAAGTGATAAGGTCTACCCGATTTTCCTTTTTGCCCATGCACCCCTCTGGCCAGCAGCCCACCTGGAAATACGTTGAGGAGCTTTGGCTACCAGGCCTGTGGCAACCTGCTGTGAGCCATGATGGTGAAGGAGGACAGAGTGGCCCTCCAGTCACGTTACATGGGGCAGGTTCATCTCTGGGGGATTTACAAGTGAGTGCTGATGAATCCACACCCGGGTCAGGAAGCCTGTATGGGAGGAGATGATCTTTTTCTGCCTGGCTGTGCACGTGAGTAATTTTGTGTCGTTCAAGACTACACTTTTGGTTAAGGTCTGGTACACACAGAAGTGAAATACCTGGTCTTTGGTTTGTGATGGTCAAGGATAGATTGCATGAGGCACTGAGAAAGAGAGAAGACAGAGCTTTATGCAAAAGGAAATATAGCTGTTGGGCTATAAAATCTACCAGGAGCCCTCAGAGTCAGGTGTACCGCCTGAAACTCTCCATAACTTCATTTTGAAAAACCCCTTGGTACCGACTGGAGAGAGGGCACGTGGACAGCATGGGATGGGGAGTGGTGTGGAGGCCCCTGAGCTAGTTGGGTCCAAGGGGCTTGGGAACGAGCACAGGGAGCTCTGTTTAAAGCCTGGCCTTCATCATCACTGCTTAACGTCTGAATCTCTGGCCTGAGGTGACCAGCTCAGGACCGTAGCAGGAGTGAGAGGCAGGGTTAAAATGCAATAGTTTCTTGCTCCCACACTGCTCTTTATCTTTCGAATCCCGGCTGGTTGTGCACCTCTCCTGCTGCTGTTTGAAGACACAGCAAGGCTCAGTGGAATTGTGTGTGGCTGGCTGCTTGGTTTCCTTACACTGGGGGATTTGTGTCAGAAGTTCGTCATCGCCAAATGTCATTTTGAATTATTCTGCAGCTCTCAGTTAATAAACTGCTTATCATCATAGAGGAATTGAACAATGCATTGCTCCAGTTGCTGCAGTGGACCTTTTTTTTAGCCGTGTATGTAAAATGTGCAATTCAGAATGATTCTCAATAGCTCTCATTTCCAGATTCACATTTTTAATTAAATAACATTTTCTTTCTTTTGTTTCTAAGTGGGCATGCAGTGCCATTTAAATCTCACGGACCTCCATGACTGGAAGATCTCAAGACCACGTATAGATGCAAAGCTCTACTCCTGCTGCAGATAAGAAAATATCAGAGAATAGTGAAAGAGCATAACTTCTGCCAAGCAAGCTCTCTGTGCAATTATGGTTTTTATTAAATCACATGGAAAAACATCAATTCAAAGTCTCTTCGTAGTGACCCAGCGTCAACATTATCTGAAGATTATGTTCATCCCTTATTTAGTGAGGCTGTGTGTTAGATTAGGCAGGGAATGGAGTGAAAGTCCCCCCATCCCTAGGAGAATTAGGATGAGCATAAAAAATTTGCTGGTGGTACTGTCTCCAATGTAGTATGGAGTAGTAGGTACATACTATGAACCTTCTTACAGATGTAAGAAGGTTGGATTCCTAATGCTGTTCTGAAAATGAGTTTAAAACACATGCAATAATATGTTTTATAGACAAATATACCCCAGTAGTTTCCTTGATGCTGTGGGAAGTCAAATACCTAGTGATGGAAAAGATCCCCTTTGTTGCCTTAGACTGCTGAACACTGTACGTGTCTCCTCTGAAACCACCACTTACTCCAGTTTGAGGTAAGGAACATCATTTAGGATTTTTTACTGACTTTCCTAGGTGTGACCCAGGCAAGAGGAGTACGGGGAGAGCACTGATCTGCCTTCCAGTAGCATCCTTTTACTTGGAAGCTGAGGAGGAGCCGGCTTTTGTTCCGAACCAACCCCGCTCAGCCCTTCACCCCGCGGTTGTGGCGGGGACGTCTGCCCGCTCCCATTTCTTCCTGCAGGCACCACGTTATATATCCCTCACGAGCCTGACCACAGCTTTCAGAAACATCCAATAAATCAACAGTTAAAAGGGAAGAGTAGACATGGGGAGCAGGTGCTTATTATCTGTGCATCTCTGGAGAAGAATAACCCACAGTGTATTTCCATGCCCATTTGAAATGGAATATGACCATGACCCTGCAAGTGGCTCTGCTTGAATTGTTCCTGGCATCATGTTTTACTCCTAATATTTTCGCTGCCTGCCTCCATCAGTTTTACCTCCCACTGTAGCATTAATTTTGTATGTGAATATGGAGGCTGTGCTTTAAATAATACAGCATATGCTTTTTATTTGCCATGCAGAATAATATTTTTTTGGCTGATTTATCTTCCACCTGGACAAAATTATTTTTTATGATGGGTTTATTTCATTTGCTCCCACATCCCCAAATGGGGAGGGGGAAAAGAGAAATCTTGTAAACCACCAATAATGACAGACACAGAAATCTGCTTTGAAATACAAATTTACTGCAAAAACAGATTCTCTCCAACCATGCAAATGAAAAAATGCTGTTGTAATAACTTTAAGCTCGCGAACGCGTGGTACTACCGGAGAGAGCAATCTTCAGGCTCTTGTATCATCCCTTGCACAATGCTGGGAGTATGGAGAAATTCACGGACAGCTATAAGCTATTCCAGTAGAACAAAATTACACATATGGCTAGAGCATGGATTTAATTTAGCTCTTTTCAGAACTTCATCAAGAAACAAAGCCAGGACAAAACCCTGTGGTCTTTCGGTCTGCAGATTTGCCACAGAGCTTCACAGGCTAAGCCACCAAATCTACCTCATTTCCAGTTTTCACAAGGGCTGTGGAAAAAGATGTTCCTTGCTATTGAAACAAGTTAGTTTCAAACAGATGATCTGGGCTTCAGTAACAAAAGAAAAATAAATGTATGATGTACCTTAGTTTGTGTTCTACAACCCTGGAAAAGACTGGCTTTTTTTTTTTTTTATGTTAATCTATCACCTATCATTATGAACAGATTTAAAAAAAAAAAAAAGCCATATGTAATCCTTAGCACAACTTAGTTCTGATTTTGAATGCCAGCTTTCAGTGCTTTTTGTAAAGCAACTAATAATCAAACAAATCCATAATAGTCAGAGCAGTTGGAAAGCTCTGGTTCTATTTTTGGTTGTAATCGTTGTCTTTAACCGTGCAACATCCTCCAGCCAAAACCACATTCTAATAGGAGTGCATATAATAAGGACACAAAACGCCTCCATGTCAGCTCTGAACTGCCGAGCTGGGAAAAGTAGGATATTCTTTCAGAGCAGCTTCCCTTTTAACACTGAATGTAACAAGAAGAGACAGGACTTTCACAGGAAAATCCTGCTGCTCCTAGTCCCTCCCCTCACTCCACATCAGATGGTAGAAACCCAAGCTGATGTCTCCCCCTTGGCATCTTCTGGCAGTAATTGGACAATTTGTTCCCATGCAGGCCCTCTTCTCCCCACACCAAGCTCTGCTCCAGCCCCTCATCCTGCCACATCCCTAACCTCTTTCTCCCCCGGCCAGCACGGAAAGCGTCAGTGAAGATGGGCCACCTTTGTTCTGCTCCATCTTCTTCTCTTTCTGAGCACCGAGAAAAGCGTAAAATTTACCAACAGCCAGTTAGGCACTGCAAATCAGCTCACTGGTTTAAAACGAGGAAATACAAGCTATAGGATGGGGGCATATTGTATTTGTTTCACCATCATCCCAGCTTCAGGCCTTTCAAACGAAACCAGAGCTCCCGTTCTTCCACAAACTCCCCGGGATGAAGGCAGCTCCTGCAGGAATCGTAAGGCTGCAGACGGGAAAGGAAAACAGTATAAAAAAGCTACAGTAGATGGTGCTAGACAGGTGCAGAAGACACCAGCTAGTCATTTGAGGATACCTGCAAGATTTACCCCTAAGCTAAGCGGTTTAGAAAATGTGCAATTTAGATTTATCAGTTCAGAAGGGAGATTCAGATAAAAACAGTTGAGCTGGTGAGATTATTAAATGCAGAACCCCATGCTGAGACGATGCTCACCTTACCACACGTGCTGCTGAGGGGGAAGTAGGGGTGCCGGTACCCACCCCCATCGCTCCCCACCCCAGCTGCACCCAGGTCAACAGCGAAGGCAAGATGCTGCAGGGTGACAGGAGGAGAGGGACCAAGCTGCGGGCAGAGACCTTCCTTCACCCAAAAACTTCTCCTGGGAGCTTGAGGTGGCACCCTTCCTGCCTGTTGGGACAGGGAGAGCAGAAGCAGCAGGTTACGCTGCAGGTTACGGTCAGAGTGGGAAGGGCAGATCGGTATTTCCTGATGTCAGCCCCTGTGTATCAAACCGTTAATGTCACAGAAAGGTGGGCTTGTGTGTTTAATTTTATCAGGCGGAAGAACTCTGATATATGCTGCGCTCGGTTCACCGCTCCCGTGCAGATTTACTCAGCATTTTAGCATGCGTGCTGCCTCGCTGACAGAGATTAAAGGCTCTCCTCAGAGCCCCAGGTATTACACTCAAATGTATAAATCAGGGCTTAATATATAATATTTGTCCATAAAAATATATCATGGTGGCATTCGTTTGGCTATCTGCATATTAAATACCGTTACCGAAAGTCACGAGCTTATTGAGGATTATTTTGCTACGGCAATAAAAATCCCCTGCCATCCCAAACAGGTATCTTTTCTGCCAGAGCAGGAAAGGGTTGCAAAGAGGAAGGGACAGCTTTTGCTAACGCCGTTCACGACCCCATGCGTGTCCCAGCCGTGCCATGCAGCACTAGGAACCCGCTCCCAGGTCAGCCCTGGGCGCTGGCTTACCAGCACTGGCCAGGCAGGGCCAAGGATCACGGTGGAGATGACACCACGAGCCTCTAAAGGAGAAAATTGCATGATGTATCACCACTCAGGAGCACCCGCCGGAGAGCTGTTTAGAGTGAGATTACTGTCTCAGAGGAGACTCTCATGCCTCTCGGTCACAGGGTTACTACGATGATGCAGTTGCAGCTTGTATGCGGGAGGCAGGAGGGATTTAAATGATGGCCGGAAAGAAAAGCTGGATCAAACCTCCACAAACCATGTTCAGATTAACCCAGATTCCCGAGTCCCCAGCTTTGAGGGACTTGAAACCGGACAAATTGATTCTTTTCCCTTAAACAGAAGAAGAAAAATGGGAGGGAGAGGATGAAGTTTATACTTCAGCCGAGAGTTTATGAGCAGCATTTTAGACTGAAGGGAAACAAAGCTCCCCAAAATAAGAGTTTGTGCAGTCCAGAGTTCTTGATCCTACTCGCACCAGTTCCATATTAGCACAGCTATACAGATTTCTCTGTGTTTGCTGCTGGCTTACAGAGACGCAAGGGAGAGAAAATCAGACTCAGTTGCAGTCTTTACCCCTTCATCCTCTTCATATTCAAGGTCTTTTTTTTTTTTTCCTTATAAATTCCTATTATTAACACAGGAGAAGAAAAAAAAAATCCCTGGGATCCCTGGCGCATCCTTGGAGTGGCTGCAGCCTCATCGTGGATGACTAGACAACCGCCACTGTGCCACATAATGAGGAGCACACATGCTGCACGGGGAGATACTAATGAGGGAGCTACAGCCCCCTTAGCCCTCTCCAGTAAATCCGTGTCTGCAAGCCATGTTTTATTTATCAGGCTTATTATGGCAGCGCTAAGGAGCCATTTGAAAAGGGCTGCCATTGTCCTGGGCACTGCACACCACAGTGCCTGCTCTGAGCGGCTTCCAGGGGAAAAGGATGAGGCTGGCAAAAGGTAGGGGAGAGGGATGCTCCACAAACGCCACGCGAACAACACCATGGCAGCATTTACCCCATCGGTTCCTTTACGGGGGGTTTCCAGCCTGCTTTGACCTCCCTTGGGAGGGAACCCAGGCCCTGAAAATACGCAGCAGCTGGCGAACAGACTGAAGCCGAACTTGCAACGATTTCCAGGAACGCCCCCGAGGAAGCGAGGACCTGGCGGGGCATGGAGAGAACCCGGCTGCAACCTGCAGAGCCAGGCCACTCGGAGGGGCTTCAGGGGAGCCCCCTGAGATGGCCGCCTCCCCGCCCGGCACCGCTCCCTGCTCCTGCTCCCAGCAGAGCTCCCGCCGGACTCCCATCCTTTTTTTTTTTCACCAGGTACACGAAACGCTGCTCCTCCGAGCCGAGAGGCGAGGCCGCAGAGCCCTTCTTGTGTCGCTTCCTTCAGACCTGCACCTGCGCCAGAGGGAGAGGGGATTTACGGTCCCTGCTGCCTTCTCCCCGCCTCCTCTCCCTCACCCCTCTGCACGCCTTCCCAGAGCTTTCTGTCCACTTTGGAGAATCACTCCGCTCGCAGAGGACCAACAGAAACAGGAGTGAAAGGCGGCTAAGTGAAAGATAGCAGAGAGATGAGTAGATCTTCGCAAAAGTTATACCACAGGCCTCAGCAGGACTCAGACAAATTGGTCTGCGTTCCTGTAACATATTAGATTTCTACTCACCCTGTTCATTAGCACGTTAAACTACAAGGGCTGATTATATGAAACTCGTGGAGAGGCATCAATTAAGATGACAAATTTACATACATTCCTTCTGGATGAGAAATGACAGGTTTCCTGGGTTCAGAGTTTGGTACAACTGGACTCAGTTTCAGAAAGAGGAAGGAGAAGAAAAAAGTGTTAAATGCGTGCATCTGTACCGCCACCCAAAAACCATGGAAGCAGTTCACAAGTTTGAGCAAAAATGTATGCCGAATAGGAATAGATGGAAACGAGTCGCAGTTTCTGAGGCTGAACTCTAATCTGCCATGTCGCATCCACAACAAATTACACGAAGAAGTGAAATCCCCAAAGAGATGTTGCTCTTACAAGGCCGGCCCAAATGGTGTTCCCAGGCTGCAGAATGCAACACTAAATATTTGCACATATTTATCACTTTTCGCCCACACAAGACCTTGTCTCATTTTGCAAACGCTGTGCAGCAGAACAACTTCCCAAAGTGTAGCCATCGCTGGTCTGCAATGTGCCAGTGGCACCTATTTCGTGCCAGCAGGCGTCCTGGGAAAAACCTGTTAACAAAGACGGTTTGTTATCCTGTTGCCACTGAAGAGAGAATTTAGATGGGCCTTGCAAATGGTACGAAAGCCCACGCAAGTTGACGGAATCATCTGTATTTTCTTGAAAAACACTACGCAGCTGCTTATGTCGCCGGAGGAGACAGGACACTAGCAGCATTGCTCCCACAGCTACCCTTTGTAGCACTAACCTTAGTGCTATTGTGGCTAAATACTGGTGTACAGCTAAGTTAAGCACTTAATACTAGTAATAGCTCAGTAACAGTAATAGCTAAATAGCAACAGTGATAGTTCATCTCTGTTCTTCAGGAGTCGGCCACAGAAAGAATGCCCTCGTCCGGAAAGGGCTGAACACCAGCAGCTCTCATTCACTTCAGGGAAAATTAAAGGTTTTCAGCTAATGTAGTAACTTATACGTGATTCCTTCTTTCCTGAATAGTGGTACCACATCTATTCAAGCAGAAATGCGTTTTTACCCCCACACTGCTAGGCTTGTACATCAGGAGCGCTCCGTCCAGTCGAGGTGCTGGATAAAGACGACTGTTGCACGTTGTCGTTCTGGTTTCCTTATCCAGGCCCCTGTGCTGGGCAAAGGTAAGCGTTTACACCTCCCTGGACTGCCAGATAGCAAACGTGCAAGCTTCCTCATTGCTCAGGACACGAGATAAGGGTTTTCCAGCTGATTCTGCTTCCAGGCACTGCACGGCCACGATAATCGGCTCGTTCTGAAGAGGAAATATTTTAAACAAACGCTGCTTGCACATAAAAGTTCGCGCCACAAAGGGGATTGTCTTTTCCTAACAGGAGGGGAAGAAGAAAAGTGCCGCTTCTTTTTCTCTTGCGCTCACAGCCATCGCAATTACATACCACTGGAGCTAGAAATATGTGCTCCTTTATTTCGTTCTAACCAAAGAGCAATCAAACCTACTCAGGCTTGTGTTAATGATATACGTTATACGTACCAGAGACATTTACACTGCATATCAAAATCGATCAGAACATAAGGAAGTTAAAAAAAAAAAAAAAAAAAAAAAAGGCGCCAATTGCCTTATGCCGTGAAGTTTGACTTGAGCATGATCTATCTCAGCCTAATGGGTTAGAGACACGCCTGCACAGGCCACAGCACTGTATTAGTGCCACGCTAAAACCAGGTAACGTTTGCAGCCAAAAGGTGGAAGCAGACCGTGCGGCTATACATTTTGGGAAGCGAAGAGGGCAGGTGGGGGTGAAGATGATTTCACGCTCGGGCCATAATTTATAAGAGTATCACGGCGCAGGAGACGGGGCGCTTCCTCCTCCGGTGCGTTTGCTCCACGCACACGCTTCCCCTGCCTGCAGCGTCAAGCTGGGTTATTTCTGTGAACTTTTTTCTCCTGCCCAGCCAGTACGTTCTAACCACGGGCAAAATCTGCAGTTTTAATTTGTTCAGACCCTTTGTTTGTTTGTTTGAACTTGGACAGGAAAGTTGGACAATAAACGAATTCCTCTTGTTCCTAGAGAATTATCTCTTCTTCTAATTTATTGAATGTTCAGCACACACTGTATTTCAATTAAAGGCAGCAAAAATGCTAATGGTGTATTAATGACACACTGTGCCTATATAAAGATGCAAATTAATGTTGTGGCAAATTTTCTGGCCTGATTATTTTCCTCTTTTTTTTTTTTTTCCGTAGTGAACTATCGGCAAACAGATCGTAATTTCACACCAGCCCGTATCGCTTCCTCCAGCCCAACCACGGGGACGCGCCGCCCCGCTGCTGCTGGCGAAGGGCACCTCGCACCTCTCACGCCCGCGGGTCGCCAACCGGTGCCCCCGGCGAGCGGCCTTCCTCCCTTCGGGCTGCGGCCTACAGCAGCCGGCGCCGGGAGAGGCTGTGGGAAACCGGGACGGCAGGTCGGGCCGCCGCTGCAGGCAAGCGCTGAGGAAGCGCAAGCGCTGGGCTGGCGGGCGGGTGGGTTCGGGTAAAGCCGAGCTCCGGGACACCCGCTCCGCCCGCCGGTACCCCCCGGCGCCTCCCCGGGCCCTCCCGGCCGGCAGCCGCGGGCGCTGCCCGGCGCCGCTCCGGGCCCCGGCGGCGGGGCACCCGCCTCTGCCTATTGGTTGATCCGTTGCCACGGCAACGCGCTCAACACTACACACACACACCCCCGTTCCCCAAGCCGTTCTGCCCCACGTGACCCACGGCGGCTCCTCCAGCCA
>JAHREE010000480.1:21483478-21498580 GCA_033628505.1 Tringa tobata
GTCCCCGCCCGGCAGCGCTGCCGCCACCGCGGTGGAGGGCTGAGCCCCCGGGGCTGGGGCTTCCCTGCCACCTCCCAGGACTGCAGCCGGTTTTCTACCAACGCACAAGCGAGCGAGAGAGAGAGAGAGAGATGTAAATTAATCAATACTAGTTTATTAATTATTTTTTCCCACCCTTCTCTTTTTTTTTTTTATTGTTCGGTCTGGAGACCGTAAACCCGTACGTGTGCGAGGTGGTGGCGTAGCTGGCAGATAAGAGGCTCGACACAAGCCGATGAACATGACAAAACTGGCATAAAATTGCTTCTGTTGCCCCGGAGGGAATCCAGTATCCCTCTGTGGCGGGACAGATGGCGGGTCCCACGGTTGTACATGTACTGGAGTTTTATTTAAAACTTTTTTTACTCAGATGTAGAGTATATTCTAAAATAAATGCAAATGTATTAACTAAAAGTGACTTAAAACTTTTTGGTATGATTTACTTTTCTTTAATTAAATGATATTTTTAATACCTGGGATTCTTCTGTTGTTCTTCTAAGTTATTTCCAGAGCTGCCTTACTAAACAGAGAAATCTGTATGTGCAAGAGAGGGTTTTTGTGGCTTTTTTTTTTTTTTTAATTTTCCAAAGGGAGCGATTATGTAGTGATGATAACTCAGCATATCTAAAATGGGTGAATGACCATATTAATGGCACCTTTCATGGCCTGAGTTTTGGGTAAGCTGTGCCCAACCGGACAGTCCAGTGGCTCTGTGAGAATGCTGGTGTGAAGGTCAGTGGCCCTTTAACAAAATCTGAGAAGATCCAGTCACGGTTGCGTTGCAGGCAGCGATTCATGGGGGTTGGAGCAAAGCCTAGGAATGACTTGCTTTTTTCGGGAAGTATCTTGATGTACCGTGGGGAGCTCTTTTCTCTCCCTCCGAATAGGTCTGGGATACTTGCCTCCCCCATCGCTTGCGTTACTTTCTTTCCTCTGTAATCCTCCTCGGATACTAAGAATTAATTGGTTTTATGTTACCCAAATTGTATTGATTTCTTTCTGCATTTTTTTTTTTTCATTTGCTGAAGTAATGTGCCTCAGAATTGGGTGTCTATATCATGTTCTAATGTTAAAAGTGTACTTACCGGTTACAATACAATGTGCATATCACAGAGGATAGCCATTTAATAAATATGTATGTCCTTCCATAATGTATGAAGTTTTCTTCTCAGGCACTGGAATGCCAAGTTTGTAGACATCTCTTTATACTGAAATTTCACTTTGTATGATTGCCATCAGATTTAGGGATTGTTTGATGTTTGGGGTTTTTTTGTCTTCTAAAACCAGAAATTTTTCTCTCAGCTTTAAGGATACTTTTGCTTAAATTCAGGTATTTTTCTAGCAGTTTGTTTTTCAGTACGAGTGTTAGAACACTGTAGTAAAGCATGAGCAATCCAGACATGGCACTAGTTGGCAGATGTTTGTATAGTTAAAACAATTGGCCTACACGTGTATTTAAAAATACATATTTTAGACGGCTTTCCCTTCTAGGGTAAAGAAGAACTTTGTAAGGCCGGAGGATTTTTAGCTTGGCAGCGCTTGTTCTTTTCGTAATGATTTTAGCTCCTTCTCCCCTCCCCTCTTGGGAAGGTGCCAGGAAAAGAGTCAGGAAGAGGGAGAGGGATTGCCCTGGTTTCCTAACATGTCAGCTCGCCGCGGCCCAACTAATGCAGCGCTCCTGAAGGCTGGACGGTACAGTTTTGCTCTCCTGAAGGCGAGGGAAGGAGAGAGGGAGAACCTGTTCTGCTGCAGGGTTGGGTTCCCCTCTGCCTCGGGCTGGAAACCACACTGCAGCCTCTGCTGGGGAGCTCTGCCCGTGGAGCCTCAGAGGGGGGTTTTGGACAATTCTGTTTAGATGTTGCCCAAGAGACAACGCGGAGCTGGTTTGGGGCTGCGAGTAGCAACCAAGAAAGCAGCGTTACAGTAGTGCAGTATCACTGTGAATGTTGCATCCTTTCCGGAGAAGTTTTGGTGAAGGAGCAGCTGAAAACCCACGCTCTTGGGCAGGGAAGGTGGCATTTCCTTTGCCAGGCAAGCTTTGGGTAGCAGAGGAGGTAGGGTGATGGTGCGACTCAAGGGTTTGCCTCGCCTGAGTGACTAATCCCCCCCCTCCACACACACACACACACACACACACACACACAGCTGCCCGGGTCCACGTGGCTGCCGTGTGGGTGTCCGGCCGCAGGGCTGGTGGCAGCCCCGGGTAACCCCAGTGCAGCCACAGCAAAACCTGCTGAGGCTCAACGCCGCAGAAGAGACATCGCCACCACCACCCCTCCCCGAGCTGGGAGCTGCTTTAGAATTCCCCTTTCTCAAGGTCGTGGGAGAGGATGGGGGCTCTCGGGATGGAGAAAGCGATCTTGTGATGCAGGGGTGGGGGAAAAAAAAAAATAAAAAGAAGCCTAACAAACAGATAAAACCAAGGAGATGTTTCTCATGCAAAGGATGAGGGATGGGACTTGGCTGCTGTGGAAAACAACTTGGCCTAAAAAGTGGGCTGGTTGGGCAATTGTGGACATGCTACCTCCTGATGTCGCAGTAAACAACGATGAGATGGCAGAATCTTAACACTCAGATTTTGTACATTAGATGCTGAATTGGGAAAAAAAATTCCATTAGTGGTGCTAATATAATACAATTAGGTTTATTATTGGGAGTTACGTTTTCTTCTGAAGGACTGGATCGTTTTAAGTGCTCCTGATTGGATACGAAGTTCAGGAAACCTTTAGTCTGCTCTGGTAAAGTGATTCTGATAGCTGTAAGAGATAATGACAAATGACATCAGTCTAATGTAAAAGTACCTTTATGATGTCAAATATTTTGATAAGGAGCTCCGACTCCAGGTCATAGGGTGAACAAAAAGGTGACTTGACAAACTACAGTAACCGTGTACAAACCAGGAGAATATACATACTCACTGTGAGAGGCAGTTGTCATTTTTAGCTCACTTAAAGTGAAATAAGCTCAATATATGGTAAGGCAGACATTAGACGAGTAATAAATAATGAGATTCAGAACAGTTTGCATTTACAAATTGATTACAGCAGAAGGTATGTTACAGCCAAGGAGCCTCAAGGACGTTGCTCATGGGACACATTAGTTAATATACAAAAGCGCCTGGTGCGTGTCATTATAGTTTATGAGTCAACTCTTATTTTTGTGTATACAAAAGAACCAGAGAGCAAATCGGGGAGCGGGAGGAAGACAAGCTTTTGTTTCAAAGCATGTATATATATGTGTATAAAAATAAGGGCGTTGGGGATGGGTGTGAGTTCCATGGGAATAACAGCCTTGCATAGGCTGCTTTGACCACTGACTGCTGTCCTGGATGGATGGATGGATGGATGGATGGATGGATGGATGGATGGATGGATGGATGGATGGCAGGCCTGTGCCGGATTCCAGGTGCATTTCAGGAATTTTATCTGCCTCTGGCACCATAAGGTTTTCTCCATTCCTCTCTGGAAGCTGGCTGCCATACCCCTTTTTGCCCAGGAGCAGATTAAAAGTCTGAAATCAGTATCATGACACCCACTTGGACTAGACCCAGCTGCTGCAGTCCCCTGTGCTGCGTGGGCTGCGTTTCTCCTCAGCTTCCTCTCCGGCTCAGAAGCCCCTTCTGCTGCTCTGAAGGTCACTGCCTGGTCCAGGCATGGTGGAAGAGGGGCAGGCAGATGAGGCTGAGTCAGGCAAGGCTGTCATCTTCCTACTTTCTCTCTGAAAGCTTTTTTCTTCCGGAAAGTTTTAAATAGATCAAGATATCTGTGTTTTGTGGTTTGTTTGCCCCCCCTAGGCTCCTGCACCAAGACACAGGAGTCATCAGTAGCTCAGCTTCTCTGAAAGGTGCACTACCGTTAATGGCCAGATGGAAGGTTATATTAGGTTCTCATTATTATGGAGTTAAACTCTGCACACTGTTCTACCAGGGAAAAAGAAAAAAAAAAAAGAAAAGGATAGAAAGCTTCTCCCCTTTGTGCCTATGGGTTTGGTACACGATTTATTTCTTCGTGGAAAAGCCTGCAGTGATTTTCTTCCACAGACTTACTTCCCTGAAGTACTGAGTATGGGGCAGGGATTGTCTGGAAGTACTGCTTTCAATTCTTTTTATCTGTAAAATTGATACATTTTTATTGCTTATATCTTGCTAACAGTGCGCTAGGTACTATATTCCTAAGAGTTCAAAGATCTTAGGTGATAATACATACAGGGAAAAAAGAAGAGGGCAAAAAGAACCTGCCGTAAAATCTGAGGGGAGTGCAAGCAAGGTGAGCATTGCAAAAGTTCCAGCTTTGCATGCATTTTCGTGTTATTTGTTCTTGTCACCTCTAAACAAGAAGAAATACCTGAATGCGTTAGTTCTAATGCTGCAAAATCATTTTCCTTCCAGACCTCAGACTTGCATGACAAGTTTGGGTCAAAATTAGCTTTAAGGAATGAAGTTAATAAACTCCTTTCCAAAAGGAAATTTGCAAATAGGAGTGCAGTAATTGTATATCTTTTTGTTGGTAGCCAACTGCTGGAATTGACACTCTTTATAAAAGTAATATTCCTTCCCCATTCAAACACTCCCATATTTACTTGACCCGGAGTGATGGAATGAAGAAAACACCTTCTAGTTTTTGTGCTTTTGAATTTTATTCTGGAAGAGATGCCGCAGAAAAAAGCTTGGAGAGCTTAGACACAACACAGGTGCTTCTGTATTAAATCACAAAGCCGTAAATGAGCTTGCCTCGTGATGTTTGTAAGGTTTGTCATAGTATCAATTAAAGCGTTGTACCTTTTGATCACGTTTATCTACATACGTCTGATTCTAATATACTTCTTTCTTTTTTGTTCTGGCCTGCTTTACCTCAGCGACTTTGGGTTGCAAACAACAGGGTTGATGTCCCACAGGCACGGACGCGCCCCTCAAGAGCAGCTGCATCTGCCTTTTCATCTGTATTTGAACCGAGAAGATGGGCAGAGAGCCCAAAGCCGTGATTCAGAGCGGAGCGCGGCAGCGTGGCAACCCCCTTGCTGTAGGATTGCTGTGTGGTCGTCGGAATACATGCTGGAGAGGGAAGAAGGATGCAAGGTGAAGCTTTCCTTCAGGGATTTCCTCCGAATCGTGCTGTGGTGGGGAGGGAGGAAGGCACTGAGGAGGTTTCTCACCCCATAGCCAACGTGGTTTTTTTCTGGGAGCAAAGAAAGGGAAATGTTGGAGCATCCTTTCACCCCTCCTGAGCGGGAGGGCTGGTGCCCATACACAAAGGCTTTCCAGCACACTCAGAGCAGAAGAGACTTACCTGAGGTCCAAGCTGACAGCTTTCGTGGTTTATCAAAACACCTGGGAGTTGACAGATTTGTGACTTGCTGAGTCAGCAGATGTTGCATGGATGGAGGCTGTTTCAATGGAGAGATTAGATATGTTAGACAGACTACACCCTTCCCGCATTTTTTTATGGGTCTGTGGGAAGGCTGACCAGTCAGCTGGTTTCAGTTATACCACACTCGGAGGACATTTTACTGGAATCTGGGAGTGATTTTTTTTGTGTGTGTGCAAATAAATAGTTTTTGTTCTCAAGTATTTCAATGTAACATTCTGCTCCCCTCACCTCTTTTGCAGGTAGACGGTCTAAATGCAGATCCTAGGAGACACAAGGTCTCAATTAGATGTACCTCAGCAAAAGCAATTTTTCAAGTTTTAATACCTGTGCTTCTGAGGTACTGTATTTCATCTTACTCACATTTGAAATGACTTCCCCAGACTTGTCTTCACAAAAAGGGGAATGAGCGTCCTCCCCTGGAAGCCTGGAGCTGAAATCTGGTTTTCTTCAGTTTTCAGGTGGAGTAAGCAACCTAGAGAACTTCCTGCGCTCTGGATCAAGTTAGTTCACATTTCATCCTTATTATCAGACCGTTTCAAAATGGGAATGCATGTACTTTTCATGGCACGTACTTCTAGATCCCGATTGTATGCCACTAACTGAAGAGCTAGGCAGACCTGCACTAGTTAGAGCACACTGAGAGGTACAGCAGTATTCCGCTTTTTTGCAGGGCCAGTTATAAACTTGCCCATTTAGAACACCGAAGCTAGAAGCTGACAAAGCCACCAACTCAATACGGTTATCAAGCTTGCTAACCACAGAGGAGCCTGCTCCTGCAGCTGTGAACAGCCCACATAAGGAAAGTGCCCCAGCCTTTCTTTGACTCAAACACCTATCAACCTCACACAGATTTTTTTATCTGTAATATTGGGTAATACTCAAGATGTCTCAAGCCACCTGCCTTGCTTCTTGATTTCCCAAGTGTGCTGTCCATCCCCTTCTCCTCATGTACTCTTTCTTCTTTCCATGGAGGCCATTTCTCCTATGGACATGTCCTTGGCAATGCCCTTTCCCATCTCTCTGAGACTTTGCCTCCCTGAAATTCCTGGTAAACCAAGCTCCTTTCATCACCCAGACAGGTCTCAATTTTGAACTGAACTGTAATTGATAATAACAGCATATTAGGTGATTTCATGATATTTCCTTGTTTGGATCATGTAATTAAACCTGGCTTCTTTTATTAACCTGTTATTTTTCATGTGGAGGCACTGCTTTTTTGGAAATGTTTTAACAGTGATGGCTGATCACCAATCTGTACTTGGAGAAATATCAGAGCGCCTAAAAAGCTGTGCTGAAGGCAGAGCCAATAATGCAGAAGGCTGGTTTCTGTTGCTAATGTGTGCTGTGCTCGTCTTTTGATGTGCCCTAATAATTGCCATTAGTATTAATTGTAGCGTCACACTCACGCTGAGAGGAAAATACACCCTGTAGCGAGCCTGTACAGTGACAAGGAAAAACAAGGGAGCTGGCAGATCATGGCCTTTGCATTTATGATGCTGGCTTTTGCATTCAGGCTCAGCATAATGCACAAAAACGCCTCATTTGAAGAAGTTGAGAAGTCTGGTTTTAATGGGAGAGGTGGTGGGTTTCTTTCAGCTTTCACTGGTATTGTTAGTAAAATATTTAGCAAAGACTAAAATAATCCCTCATATAGGTGAATGCAGTCACGCAAGTCTGATTTTAAAAACCAAACTGAGAACACATGCAATATTTTCGAAGGGCTACGTACTTTAAGACCCAGAGGTGGCTATTTCTTGACTTGCTTAAGCCTACAAAACACCAAGAGGGCTGGTTCTGTCCTGTCCCCTGTCCTCCACCCCCGGCCCTGTGAACTCCCTATTTCCATTGTGCTGGCACCAGCTCTCGTGCAGCAACGAAGTTACCAGACCAGGGAGCTGACCCAGCTGAAAACTGACAGAGGAAAAAAGCTTTCAGCTGTACTAATTCCCTCATTCAGCAGAAGATGTGGCTGCATTAAGCTGCAGGGCTGGTGTGGAGGAAGGGTCGGGAACAGGCTGCCAGGAGGCAGAGTGGGACTGCCTTTTCATGTAGATCAGATTAAGCGGGTTGTGAAAGTCGTCTGCCTCCATCCCCTCGCGGTGGCCATCACCAAGAGGAGATGCTTCCATGTGGTCTTTAAGAATGAGACACTCAGCTCCTCCGGAGCACAGCCAACGGCGATGCTGCTGCCCTGCTGCAGATGCAAGACGACTTCCCAGCAAGGGGAGGCCAGTGTGAAGCACCATGTCCCAGCTCCCTGGAGAGAGAGCACCCAGAAGGTGTTATGTGACAGTGATGCCAGGTACACCATGGTAAGCAATTTTGCTCGGTAGGGAAGGCTTTAATATTTATGGAGTGCGTGGGAGAGAAAGAACAACAGGAACACTGGGTTCATCTTGTGTGCAGGCATTGATGCACGCCAAGTCCCAGGCCTTGACACAGGGGTGGGAGCCCAGGAGTTGCCCTCCCTGAGAGCGCCCTGAGCACAAGGTCTCTCTTGCTCTCTAATTAAAGGATGTCATGCAAAATAAGACTGCGACCGGAGGGCTGAGAGCCAGGAGAGCAGGTTTCTCCTGAAGGGACTGGAACCACTCTTCAAGGGACCTCAAGAAGTGAACTTGAAGCCACTCAAAGGATTGAAAATGAAGTCTCTGCTAGCTCTCAAAGTTGCTACTGGGTAAAAAGGGAGAGTATTTTGTGGAGAGCCCTTCTCAGCAGAAAGGCTTGAAGACCATTGACAAGACTGAAACCATTTCTCTTGGGGGCTGTGATTTGGAGGAGTGCAGATTTCTGCGCAGTTCTCTCCTCTGGCTCAGCTCACCTTCTGCAAGAGGTAGGATCTGGCTGTTGCTACAGGAGCGTTCTTCTCTTGCTTCCACATCACTGTGTAAGGTGAAGTTTTCTGTTGCTGCCACTGCTGCAACCAGAGCGGGTGGAGAGCCGGGGGAGGCAGCCTCTCCCAGCCAATTTTGCCCCATTATCTCTGCTGGGTAGGCAGCGCTGCGTGGCAATGGCTTTCCCAGCCAGGCTTCCTCTCGTCTCCTCCCTGTGGCACTGGAGTCTTGCCATGGCCCGCTCCACCTCTCCTCCTCTTTTCCCTCCTAACCCTTAGAGCAGCTGCCTGGAAAACACGGGCGGGTGCAGGCAGGAGCTTGTACCATCAGGACAGAGGAGGAGAGATTGCCTCTTGATTTTGCCAGGGGATGCTGCCTTCATGGGAAGGCAGAGCAGGAATGAAGCCGCTGTTGTGGGAACAAGGGTACTAATCCACAGAGCTTTTCCAGCCTGATTTATCTCCCCTGGGTCCCGAAGTCAACCTTGCCTACTACGCAAACTCTTTCTGAAAGAGACGCCGAGCAGCTCAGTGCTTGCAAGAATAAGGTGCTTTTGTCAGGCTGCAAATAACATTCCAGAGAGCTCAGAGCTTTGGTGTGAAAGCGCAGATAACTATGTTCCTTTGCACTGTCGTGGCTTGGTGGATGAAGGGAATGGCACACAAAGCTTTTTATTTTGAAATTAAATGTTTTCATTCTGCCTTTGCATCCTTTACCAGATCTCAGACCTGGAGCAGTGCCTAGATGGATGTCGTGACCCCTGATATGCTTGGCAGTCCCCAGGAGCTGTTGCACAGGCCAGGAAACTGCTGTGGAGGGTTACGTGACCCTGGCTGACCTTCCTGCCTAGCTTCCCGTCATACAGAAAGTGGGAGGCAGGGGAGGATGTTGTTCACCAAGCCCTCATCTGATGTGGAGTCCTCAGTCACGTAGGGTAAGGAATATGCCTTGACGTCCACAAGTGCCCTTTTGGTCTGCATGTATGTAATGACGTGCCCAGAAAATCCTGGGCAAGAGTTGCCATCAGATACGTGGGGCTAAGGGCCCTGACTCGTGGGCTGAACCAAGCAGTCCTGCAGGGTGAGGGTGTTGATGATGTTGATGTTGATGGGAGCCTGCCCTCTGCAGCAAGGGTTGGGCTTCAAGGGTGCCATGTCGGCTCTCTACTTCTCCTCCTCCTTCTTCTCCTCTTCCTTCTCTTTTCTCCTCCTCCCCCTCCTCCTCCTCCCCTGACTCAGTGGCCAGGGTGCAATGGCTTTCTCTGCGAAAGCTAGGCTTGGTAGAGACTGGCTATCAGACTCTGAAGCGCTTGCTGCTTTTGACTGTGTGTTTTGGATAGGATCCCCTTCCATCTGCATTGATGCAACTATTGTTTGTATACATGGTTTTAAGAAGGGATTTCCCTTCCTTCCTCTTCCTTTTAATAGCGTGTAGCAGCTAGAAGCAGGGAAGAGAGGCTGGCGCCATATGACCAACCAGCTGTCTGTGGACTGTCAGAGCATATTGTGAGGAACACAATGTGACTACCTTTGATGCTTGATCTTTCAGTCTCTGTTGGCTAAGCTAAGCACTGTCTTCTTTCCATTCAGTTACCCTGAATGTCACGTGCTGGGTCAGTGTGTGGCTTATGTGGCAGTATTTTGAGTAAAAAAAAAAAATGTAATGTGGTCCATCTCCAGTGCATGGCAAGAGCCCCTTCCTAGAAAAGCAGCATGACTCATGCTGTTTGAGCATCTATTGCCAAGTCATGCGTTCTGTTGTAGAGCGATGTCTTCACTTTTCTTTGTTTCCCTTTTCTAAATTGTTTTTAAAGGAACGAAAGCAGGCCACCTTTGCTCCAGCCTCAAGGTAGCAAACATAAGTGGTTATGAGTGAGAATGCAAAAGGATGTGGAGCAAAGCTAAGTACAGATGCCACATGTTGACTAATGTTGGAGAGATGGTAAGTTGTCTTTGACCTCAGACCTCTCAGTTTTCTTTGCAGAGGAAGCACTAATGCATTTTAAAGGTCTTTACCATTATTTTTGAGTAGCACGGATATATGAAGATACATAAGTATCCTTAAGTTTCCACTAGCAAATCAAGATGCTCTTACAGAGGGAAAGAAAATCACCCCGAGCTGCACCGAGAACACAGTGTGTAAACTGCCACTTCTGCTGAGGTCCCTTCAGCACACTGCAGCGGGGAAAGGCAGTTTGTGGGCACTGAGGAAAAGCTATTCTCTGTGCCACTTGAGGCATTTATCAGATAAGGGCTTTTCTGAGGATGCCTCCTCAACTGTGCTCTCAGATGCAACCAGCCTCCAGAACTGCTAGGCGCAAGCTCTTCAGGCTGAAGTTTGATGTGTGGAGATCCCCAAGAAATTGACCCCAAAAGGGGAGATGTTCTTTCAGGAAAGAGAAAAAATTCCTTTCATTACTAATCAGATGAAATAGTAACTTCTAGGAAGCCACACTTTCTCTAAATTGGCAGATCTGAGTTCCCCCAATATATGGATGACAGTATTATACACTGCTACTTTGCCAACAGACATACTGCGTTAGTTGCTCAGGAATATGTTGTGTTTTATTTGACAAGTGGTAAAAACATGATCTTCTTTACTCCTCTTTAACATTCTGATTTTTAGGCTATGGAGGTACACTCCTATGTATTCACCTATTCAAGGAGGATAGGTTCTCATAAAAACTGTACGATGATTGTTATTGATTTTTACCAATAATATGTTTTGTCTGTCCCTTCTTCCTTCCCTCTTGCACTATTTATACTGCAATCCTTTCCCTTCTGGTGCACATCAACATGATTTTCTTTCTTCCCAAACTGCACACTGCTGTTTTTGAAGTCTACTGATTTTTGCAAACAAGTTTCCAGCTATTATTTTGGGGTTGTAATTCATCTGAATGGACGTAGAATTACTGTCTTTTCCTTCCTGCAGATATTTCTCTGAATTTATGGAAGTCTGTGGAAAAAAACCACACTATATTAATTCAGCTTTATGGACTGAGATTAGGACATGCAGCTAGTGTCATGTTGTACCTGCTGCAAAGCCTCCACACGTCAGAAAGAGCTATTGACTCCACTGCCTGGAGTAGAAAGTTTGAGTAATCAAGAGAGGGGAAATGGTGAGTAGTGTTATGTGTAGAGTTGTTCATTATTTCCATCTCGGCTACTGCTGTAGGAAAGAAGGGGAAGTGAAACCTGCAGAAACCTAATTCTGATTGCAAAAACATTATGACAAATATACATAATTTATGGCTGATGCACTTAAAGAACTGCGGTTCTAACTTATTAGCACAATTTATTTAACAGAATATAGCTGATTTGAATTTTGTTGAATTAAGAGATTTTGAATTAAATTCTCTAAGACCCTGTTTTTCTTTCCTTCTTGCTACATATTCTCTTTCTTTCTCTCTCTGTCCTTTTCCCTCTTAAAGAAGACGGTTGGCAACTTGGGTTGGTCTTCCTGTCTGCATGCTTTGTATAGCCTCTGTGTTTTGGAGAAGTGCTTGCCTGCAGCAGCCTAGCCAGGCTTCCAGGGCTGGAAACATGCTTTCTACACCACCTATGAAGATTTTTCTCCACCTTTGTCCCTCTTCCATGGTGGAACTGAAGAAATCTCTGGGCTTCAGGGCTATGTTCAGTCCTTTGCTCCTCCTATGTCGCCCCCCAGCACCCGACCCTAAATGTTACTGCTTTTCCCAGACGGTTGCTTCACAGCCACAAAGAGACCTAGAAGAGGCTTTCATCCTAGCTTCCCACCTCCTCTCTTGCATCTAGGAAGAGGATAGGAGACATTTGTTTCTCTCCACTCTTCTTCTTGTTGATTTCTGTTGTTTCCTTTCCCTCCTGGCCACGTGGAAAGACTAGGAACTCCAGTAAGGGTCTCTCTTTGACTTCTCCTCCTGGTTTTGGGGCAGAGAGGAGAAGGATCTACTCCTCTTTGCTATTGTCAGGGCTACTGAATCCCTCCCAGACCTGCTTGTACCTCTCCTGTGACCCAGTATGGGTGCAGCACAAAGTTGTCCATTTCTGCTTTATTTCCCAGAATAGCACAGTTGTTTGGGAGAAGCAGTGGGTGTGGGAAAATGACTTTCCTATGAACTATGAGAAAGAAATAGCTGAGATCACGATGGGTGGATCCTCCTTTACCCTGCTGTCTAGGTCAGCCTCCTAGAATAACGCCCCCCAGGGAGTGACAATTTGTTTTAGTGAAATACAGATTGCAAGGGAGATCGGGATTACAAGGGAAAAGATCATGTTTCAGGTAACATGGCTTTCCTCTAATGTCCCCTTTCATTCCCCTGTCTTCTCAGTTCTCTCTCACATCCATTTCTTTTTTTCTCGCATCCCCTGTCAATCTCAGGGGTCTGCTCCTGCTCCTGGGAAATTTAATGTCAGTCTTTCCACTGTCTTGGATGGCATTACATCAGGCCTCGTGTGCTCTTTGGGGGGAGAGAGAAAGACAGTAAAGTTCTCTTGTATTTAACAGGGTAAGTGGTAACTACAGTTTTCTGTAACCCACATCTCCGGCTCTGTGTTTCTCCAGAAGAGATAGGGAGGGGCCTGGAGGGAAGAGGCAGAACTACCAAAAAAAAACCCCACACACCAGCTTTTTCAACATAGTTTGGAAAGGAAGGGGGAGGGAACAGGAGAGATCCTAATCTTAATATATATTAGGAGCTCACATACAACAGCGGTGGGTGTGGACTGGAAAGTTTAGCAGCTGGCTAGATGGTAGATTAGGCAGATTGCCTTGAGATGGGTAGATGGAAAAGAGCAGGAAAGACTCTAAGAGGGGCTGGAGCAGAAGGGTGTGAGGTGAGCGATAGAAAAAAAAAAGTTCAAGCAAGTTGCAGAGAAGACAGAGATGGAGACAGGAACTGGAATGGGGAGGACAGACAGAGGATGCGGGAAAAACATTATGGGAAGATGAAAGCTGTGGGAGTTAATCCAGCTTCTATTAAAGTTGACAGCACTGCTCTTTTGCGATAGTAGGCTTGGCTCATAGGGAGATTTTGAAATAGGACAGAGGAGGAAAGGAGGACTGGTAGGCAAAAGACAAGTGAAAAGAAAGAGCAAGGAGAAAGAATATGCTAAAATGGAAACAGAGAAGAAAGAGTGTTGAAAATGAACGCTGGGAAGCATGCTTTGTATTTTGGAAATATGCTGGAAAAGGGAAGGGAGATTGAAACCAGAGCAAAGAAAAATGCATGAGATCATTTTGTGATTTCAGATTTCCATCCTAGGGGATATGAGAGTCCTGGCTGAGGAGCTGAGGCCTTGAGAAAAGCTTGTGGCACATGTGAAGATGTGCAGGGGAGAAAATAATTACAAACTACAAAATGTATTCTTTTATGCAGATTAGACCTGACTTCACTTTCTTTGTAAGCTTCATACCCCAGAAGCAGAGCGGGCTAGTAGAGCATGTTGGGGGACTTGGTAGGGAAGATGAGGAGTAGCAAGGAGAAGGGCTAATGACTGGATGGTTTCCTACACATCTGTGTCTTGGTGTTGATTGACTCTGACATCTAAGAAAATGAAAGCTTCAACTGAAGCTCTTCTTGAAGCTGGGGCACTATGAGGTCTGTCTCCATCGTGTTTTTTCTCTGGTGTGCATGTTCCCTGCCAACAAAGCATGTGCTTCAGGCTTTGCCCTGGGGAGAGTGTGAATGCCCAGCTGCCTGTTCCCACAAAATCTGCAGAAGCTGGGTATCTCTGGCTGCAAGCTGTGGATGCCCCATCCCTGGAAGTGCTCAAGACCAGGCTGGATGGGGGGTTGGAACTAGATGATCTTTAAGGTCCCTTCCAACTCTAACCATTCTATGATTCTATGAAAACTCCACGAGCCTCTGCATCTCTGGGTCTCATGGCCTTCCTCTCACCCCATGCAGGGGCAAAACACAACCAAATGTCAGTGCCCGTGTCCCCTCCAGCCCCAGGCTCTGGTTTCAGGAGGAGGGAAAGGTGCACATGGGGCATGAGGCACACTCCACCTGGTACCCTGGCACCTGCCACCTCTAAGGTTGCTTAGCCCAGCAGGTGAGAGCAGTTGGAAATACCTACTCCTTTGTCAAACTTGGGTGAAGTGGGCTGATGGATTCAAAACTTGGTAGGGGACATCCAGGCATTCATGCATGCACAGAGCGAAATCACGTGGACTTTTTTCTTTTTCCCCTGGAAACCAGGCTTAAAGGAAGGCTTTTGATCAGGTGTCCTTTCCAGAGAGAGAAAACAGTAATGGGCTGTCTGTTGCAGGGACCTCACCAGCTTGCAGCAGGCAGGTCTTGGCACCCAACCCAGAGGCTTTCAGGCAGTCAACCCTTGTGCACCATGAACCCCTCTGAAGTTTGGGACCTGCATTCTCCCAGGTGTAGGCATGGCACCAGCACACCGTAATGTCCCGTGCATCTGAGCGAGCTGGGATGAGGGAAACCTCACTCTTAAGTGTAAGCAAGACCCGTGTGTGTGGGCAGCCCCTTGGTTTTGCTCCAGTGCATCTCCTATCCTCCAGGACTAGATTGATACACTTGAGTGTGAAGGCACTGGCTCCCACTCACTGCAGTCATGCACAGAGATCCACAGGGAAAACCGCTGCTAAAATGGGCCAGACCTGCTCCAACAGCCACAGTTGGGCTGTCAATGTGAGATATATTACCCCACCCTATGGACCTGCAACGCAGCTGTAAAAGGAAACCTTCCGTAACAAGGGGGATTTTTGTGCTGAGAAGACGGACTTTTCCGTGTGCTCTGTCTTCTTGCCTATGCATTTTCAAGGCATGGGCAGGGTCTGGTGAGATTATCATGGTTTTTTCCCCTGAGCATTATGGCAGGCCTCGATGGGAGTGGTGTTATGTGGCTCCACTG
>JAHREE010000480.1:21513098-21642029 GCA_033628505.1 Tringa tobata
GGTGGGTGCTGGGTGAGGTGGGGAGGTGAGGTGCTGCTTGGGGGCGAGAGGCGAGGGTGGGTGGGCAGGCATCTCTCCTGCTTTGCCTCCTCGGTGGCAAAGTTGTGTCAGCCCCTTGGACTGCTTGCCTGCAGCCTGCCTCTGCATGGCCCGCTGGAGAAAATTGTCCCTTCCTGCCTGCTGGCTGGCCTCCCCCCTCCAGATCTGAAATAAAGGAACAATAAAGGCGAAAAAAAAAAAGAAATAATCTCATGAAAAGTACACTGATCGTATTTGTATGAAATCCCATCTCTTCTAGCACTGAAGTTGCTGAGGAAATTAAAGAGTAGATTCCTGACGCTAACCCTCTGCAAAAAAAAAAAAAAAATGGAAGTCCTAAAGGTAGTCTCCAAAAATCCCTGCACGGGCAGCTAAGCACCCACGACAGAAGACAGCTGGACCCGATGCACCCACGGTGTGACTGGGCGCGGGGACAGTCCCTGCGTGGGGAGCAGAGTGCCATTTGCAGAGCTCCCTCGGCACTGAGCCCAGCCCCACAGAGCCCTTCAGATTTCCATCAGCTCTGCCAGGCTGGTGGGAGCTCTGCTCTGCTGGAAATGAAGTTATCAGCATGGACCAAGCTGGGAAGGGGTGGGTCGAGGAACTTCCTTCCGAGCCCCACAGCCTTGGGTGCTCTGGACACAAAATACACAGTCCTAGGGGGGCTCCCTAGCATCCACCCCACTTTCCTCTCCTCTCATAGTTGTGTAGACGAAAATAATAGAAATGCTGGTGGTGTGTAATTTTTCTCCCCCAAAGTGCCTGTGCTGACGAGTCTTGAAATATTTGCATCTTTTGGGCATGCCAGTGGATTTGCAGCATAAGCAATCCAGGCAGATGGGTAGCACCGAAGTAAGTTTACATCCATGACATATTTCAGCCTCTAGCTTCTTTTCCCTGCTCTATTCTTTTCTTCTTCCCCTGGAAATTCAGCTGCTGCCTTCAAAGTTTGTTGTAACATTATGCAACACAAATAAATAAAACTAAATGATACTTCGGGGACAAAAAAAGAAAATTAAAAATCCTAAGTAGTTTAGAGAAGCAGCCTGGCAAGCTTTTGATGGAGTTACGGTTTTCCGTGACAGTGTGCCACAGGTCTGGACAACCAGAGAGATCCCTTCGGTCTCCTTGACTGAGGAGAAGAGGTCGATCCTCCTCCCTGCCTAAGTCTTCTCCAGAAAGTTCTCCAGGACGTCCAAAGGTCCCTGCCACGACTGCTGCTGCACTTCCTTCTGCTGACTGGCAAACTCGTTTCTGTGTTTTTGCCAGGTCATGTTCAGAGAGTAGAGGAGGGGCAGGGTGTCTGTCCCACTGTGCTGATCCAGCAGGCTGCTGGGGGTAGAAGGGAAAGTGCCTCTGCTCAGTCCCCATTGACACTTTCCCCCCAGAGTGCCTTTGGCTGCCTGTTTCTCTTAACTGGCACCTCCAGCTTTTAGTTCTATATCATGGCCTACCTATAATACGTTTTAATATTCTAGGCTGGGCTGCGTTTGTAGAGTAAGTACCATTCACCCTACAACACACACCACTTGCTGATGCACTGCACAATTTTTGGTACAAGCGATTTCGGTTTGGTCTTCCCTCACTCTGCATGGTTTTAAAACATGTCAAATGGAAGAGAAAGTACTTTGGGCTCTGTGTGTGTGTGCGTGTGTGCCCGTGTGCAATCGCAGTGTGAAATGAAGGATGCTCTTGATAACACAGGGCATGATGTACCTCCATGAAGACCAGGCCCCCAGTGCTCTGCAAGGGAGTGCAAGCCCATAGAGCTCCAAGAGCCTTAATCCACCAGCGTGGAGGAGGTGAGGTCCCCAGGGGCTGCCGGTGTGCTGCAGGGTGGTATGGTCATTTGGGGTGCGGGCAGGGGCACAGGCTGGCATTGTCACTCTTCTTCAAATGGCCCGGGGCAGAGGAAGAGGCACGGCAGGCTGGGACCAAAGGTACGTGAGGAAACGAGCTGTGCCCTGTTTGTCTATAAAAGGTGAATGAAGACAACAGCAGGTACCGGTGACATGTAAAGCTCCTGTACCTGAGTGCAGACCTCCCTAATGCATGGCTGCAAGGAGTTTCTCCAAGGCTCCTGGGAGGCAGGCTCCTTGGCTGCAGCAGGCTCACCACCTAGGAATCCTCCCCTCTGCCTCTGCAGAATGTATTTCTTACTTAATCCAGCTTAACCGGGCTTGCTTCAGGTCTGTCAGGCACCCCCTAGGTGCCTGTTGTGGGGAAGGGTACCCACCTGCCTGGCATCCAGCATGAGCCCCTGGCTGATTGCTGTTGGAAGGTAATAGAGATGGACGCTAATGCTGCTAGTTCCCAGCCCATCTGAACATAGCTGGGGACAAGGCAGGGTGAGACTCAGGTCTCATTAGGTTGATGTTAACTTTCATTCAACTCTTATATTTAGAGAGGGAGCTCTGTGCAGCAGCCATCAGTGCCCAGCATAGGGCCCCACTAGACAGAAGGAAGAAAATTTTTATAATGAGGGTGGTGAAACACTGAAAGAGGTTGCCCAGAGATGTGGTAGATGCCCCATCCCTGGAAACATTCAAGGTCAGGTGGGATGGGGCTCTGAGCAGCCTGATCTAGTTGAAGATGTCCCTGCTCATTGCAGGGGGGTTGGACTAAGTGACCTTTAAAGGTCCCTTCCAACCCAAACCATTCTGTGATTCTGTGATTGGTCTTCCACTTGGGATTCCCCAGCCTCATCCTGCAAGACAGAGCTCTCTCCTCTGAGGAGAGAGCAAACCTAGGTCCTGTGTGGTCTGTGCACAGCTCCATAATGCAACAGCTGCTCCAGGCAACGTGCAAAGTTGCTAAAAACATGCAAATGCCTATTTTTGTGCAGGGAAGCAGAGGCTGCTGCTTCTTTCTGAGAAGTCCTGCAAAACGGAGTAGGAAGGAGTGGGACCATTGCCTGGCACATGTGCTGCTGGGAGTTTGAGCTGCTGCTGGAGAGTCTTGAAGGAGACATGTTCAGCTCTAGGACACATCTGAGTTAACAGCAAAGGGGAGAAACAATTGCTTGAGGAAGAGGAGCAGTCTTAAAATATAGAAAACAGCTATGGGTTAGATCACAGGACCATAAGACAGAAAACATGGATGGGGGGATTATAGGAGAAATCATTATCTGGAAATTGATATGTCATGAAATAGTTCCATGAATTCCTAGTCCCAAGTTCTTCAGTCTTGAGCTTGATTTAATAATCACAGTTTAGCTGTAAACTGGGAAGAGGAGCTTTTCTTTGCGCTGTGGGTTGTTCCAAAGAACTTTGGAAACCAGTTATGTTACATGTTCAAGCTTCTCTGGTCTATAAAGAGTTTTAAAATGTTTGAAGATGATCACATAGAAAGGATTTGAGAAGAATGCTTGTCTTGTTTTAAGTGAAAATTTTAGTATAGCTAAAAAAGTGAGAGCTAAGAAATTTGGCCACTTTCAAACTTTTCTCCTTGCTAAAAATAGCATCCTTGGTATGCAAGTTTGGGCCACCACTTGAGAGCTGAATCCAACATCTGCAAGTGGTCTTAGTTGTTTCTCTCACTTTTTAGCTCTTTTTAATGTTTTTTAATGTGCTAGCAAATTCTGACACACAGGCATAAATTTACTATGATGGGCCAAATACATTCAACATCACATGGAGTAAACCAGTATATAAAAGTTACTGCCTTGATATTATCATCTTTTGTTTGGGTACTATTTGGCATTCTGATGGATTCAGTGTATATCTGTACCTCTTTTCTCTTTCAGGTAGAAGCAAATATCATTTCACAGGATCAAGGTGAAGTTACTCTGCTATTTGTGAGAATGCCAGTCAGAAAACTCTTACAATTTTTTTTAATACAAATGTGTGTTATCTTTACAGAAATTATTTTACTAATCTGTAAAATCTCTAAGCTAAGAGTTAAAGCACACCTATTCAAAAGCAAAGAGGAAAAATTAAGCAATCAAAAGGAAGCTGAAATGTTCATAAAGTCACGTATCTCCAGGAGTGGGTGCTTTAGCTGGCATACCAAGAGCCACGGAGTTTTCAATAAAAGCCTGGGATCTGTCTGTGTGGCTGCTAACAAATTAAAAAGTGCAAAACCATGTTTTCAAACAGGGATAGTTTTACCTTTAATTGAAATCGGCAAAAGAGGTAAACTGTGAACTGTCCATGCAGATCATGGGCTGGGAACAGGATAATCAGCCTGCTTGATGAATTTCCCAGCACTAGGGGTTTAGTCACTCATCTCCTCCTGATGGAGGGACAGAGATGAAAGGCCTTGCAGAGGGTGCCTTGGTGGTGAAGCGTGTCCCGGTGCCCAAAGAAGCCCTCTGGAGAAGCCTGGCATCCTCCTGGATGCAGAAAGTGCCCTAGGTGGGGGGATTAACTAACTGACCCAAAACTGGGAGTGGGAGGTAAATCTCTTTGAAGATTGTTTTGCCTTGGAAAGAGGTAAGATAGTCCTGTTAAAGAAAGTCAGCTGGTGCCATACTTTCTCTCCCTTCCTGAGTCCAGCTTGGCCCTAGAGAAGCTCAGGGAGCCGGTGGGGCAAACAGGTTTCATGTGGGCAAGTCCTCTGCGCTGTGAGCTGTGCCCTGCTCAGGCGTCCCAAGCCCTCTGCCAGTGGCTGTACAACTGGAAGGGACTGTCACCTCCTGGCTGGAGTTACACGTTGTCCTGGGGAGGAAGCATTTACGCTGCTGCGGGCTGCGGGGGCAGCTTTTGTTGATTAATAACAATACAGCTGGTGGGTTGCCAGTAATGCATGAGGGCAGGCTGGAACTCAGAGGGAACTTTGCAGGAGTTTTTTCCAGAAAGGCTGTGTGTGCTGCTGATGGGTGGACGAGTTTTGTTCATTAGCCGCATTTTTAATCAATTTGGGTTTAACCAGATTAACACTGACTTCAAACCCAGTGAGCAAGGACTGGGGAAACAACAACAGCAGCAAAAAAAGAAACAACACCCTTTATTACACACCAATAAAAGACGAAGATCTGCTGCTCACCCAAAATTAAGCGAAGCTGATGAGTTGTTACCAGTGGTGTTACAAATGGTGAAATTGTGAAATTCAAATGTGAAATGCTTCAGGGTTTGGGCAAAGCCTACTGCTGAAATCAGCCATGTGGTGGAGCACAGGAGTGTGACAGACAACCTCCCTACTCCTGCAGTACCCCCCCTCCCCCCGGGTAAAGGCAGAGGGGTGTTATGTGCCCTGGAGGAGAGGGCTAGGACTCAGAACAAGTGGCTTTTATTCCCACTTCTCTGTTTAATGTGCTCCTTACTCCTGGACCATGTCAACAAACTTCTTTCTTCACTTTTCAGTCCATGGGCTTGACTCCCTGGAGTTGTTGTGGTACTTAAAGTAACTGGACAAAGTGGCAGAAATATGTTATCTATGTGTAAGGTGCTCATTTATTTTTTTTCTAAGATAATAAAAGTGGCTGGGGAAACTGGGTGCCTGGAGTGCTGAGAAATTATGACAAAATTAATGGAGAGCCAAATAGGAGCAAACGCCACTTTACTACCACTGGGAGTGCAGATAGGATGTTTCTGGGAGGGGAGCTATGGGTGTTTCCAGAAATTCTCACTAGAAGTAAATGCTTTTACAGTGAAGCCAAATTTCCGGGTGAAAACAACAAAAAAACAAAACTAAATTTCCATAGCTCTGTTGATTATGAAGAAGGCTGAAGGCTCCTGCATGGAAGGCAAGCAGAAACCCGAGTACTATTTAGGTCAGGCTGTAAATCCACTGAAGCCAGAGGTTATTCACAGGAATTACAGGGCTAACAGCACAGATTCTGTTGTAAAATTGAACTTTAGCTTTTACTCATTTCTCAGCAACTGCTCCGGGTACTGGCCATTTCTCAACAACCTCTTAAGTACTTTGCCTTGGAATAGAAATCTGGAGATCATTTCCATGTAACCAAATATTTATCCTGAGACTTTTCAATGATTAATGTGCATTTAATCCCCTACCTATGTGATTGAACATGAAAACGCAAATACCTAAATAACTACTTGCATCCTTGAAATCCGGTTCTCTTTTTCCCCCCTTTTCCTCAACTATTTTAGGGATATTTTTCTCCCCTGCCGGCACTATCAACCCTCCCAGTTGTCTCTGCAAGGAAAAGAGTGCTCCAGCCCTTGGAGGTGCGCTGACCCAGAGCCGATCCCCCGATGTAAAATTTCTCCTACGAGTGAGTCACGGGGTAGCGAGCTCAGCGTGTTTATTTTCCCTGCCCTGCCCGATAAGGGATGACGTGTGCTGCAGGTCTCGAAGCCTCGTAACGTAATTTAATCCTGCTGGCCACAAAGAGCAGAGAAGAACACCGAACTTCATTTCAGCGCGGCAAAGGGAGAAGGTGCCATCCCTTCCTTATATTGCCGTTCATGAATACGCAGAAGAGACGGACCCACTCGCCACCCCAGTAAGAGCAATCCCCAAAGGGACATTCTTGCAGTCTGGCAACCACCGGTGCATCAGGTAGAGACACATCCCTGACCTGCCCACCCCCCTTCCCCCCGAAAAGGGAATGACTGGCAGTCAGACCCTGAGTTAGGACCTGGGTGGTTCACCTCGACGTCAGGAGACAGCTTTAAAGCAGCCAGGGGCAGGGGGGGGGATCCCATTTATGCAGCCAGAGCCTCCCAGCAGGAACCAAGATGCTGCAAACATGGAGAGAAGCTGGAGGGGGGCTCAGCTACGGCCAAGCACCAGGCGCAAGCGATTTGGTGCCAGAAAAAGAGCTCTTCTGCTCCTTGCTGTAAGCAGCACACTCTGAATCACTTGCAGTTAACTCAGATTAGCTGTGAAAATGCACGGCAGGGGCTTCAGCGTGTTGTGTCAACAGGCAACACAGGAGAGGTACATACATCTTTTTGCACGCGTAGGCAAGGGAGGAAGGGTTGGCACAGGTGAGGTCGAGCTGCAGAAATACTTTTATGATCTGAGGAGCAAAGCCTGTGATAAGATGGTGTTATAACGAGGGTTTGGACTGAGACCTTCTGGGAGAGATTAAAGGAAGGTGTAGAATTAATGCATGACAAAGAATGAAAGCTTGTCAAGAAAGAGAGGTAAATCACGGAAGGAGGAGGACAGTGCCTTGATAGAAGGGACAAAGTAAAAAATTAAGATACTGCAGGTAAAGGCTTGACGCAAGGGGTCATGTGAAGTTCAAAGTCAGTCTCCAGCAAAAAATGGCATGTAAAGAGGCACAGCCTGTGACAGCCAGCATAAACTAACCCCCCAGTAAGCAAAGATTGTGCAAACATATAATGCATTATATTGCTGCGCAGAAGAATTTGTGAGAATCAGTGGACAGAGAGACAGACAAGGATGCTCCTAGCTCAAGCAAATCCTGCAGAGAAACAAAACCAGTACAGGCTGACAGGACCGAACCAGACATCTGAAGGAAGGGGAGTATCTGTAGATCCCAAGCTGGACATACACAAGAACGGTGCAGATGAACTGTGGTGGGTAAAAAGATCCAATTTCCAGCAACTGCAGGTAGAAATGCTATTTGAGATATAATGCTGTCATGCCTCTGGTCCCATCAAAAGGATGCATTCATGCTGGGCCATAGCAATGAAGGAGGGATCCCAGGGATGTCCTCCAGGGGACATGGATGCTCTGAATCCAAGGAAGAGGTGGGATAACTCATGCAGTAGGGCTTTGCAGGCCTCCCGGTACACAGTGCTGACCAACAGGAGTTCAGAACACGAAGCACAGTCCTTGGTTCTGGTTATTTCCTGAACCACAGGTTATAACATTTCCCTCTGCAAATCAAACTCTGGGCTCTGGCTTCAGAAAGAGGATTGTCCCCCAGGCTGACTAGAAAGTGTCTTCCTGTTGTAATTGTACCTCCAAACAAAATGGAAGAGGGTCACCTCTGAGCAGTCCACTGTTGCCCCTCACAGCAGCAGACCTGTCCTTTCCCTTCCACCAACCTCGGGGTGCCTTCATGGCAGCAACAACCTCTGTCCCCCACCCCTGCCTCTTGCCTCCCTGACTTCAAGGCAGCTGCGTTGTTCTCACTGGTCTGACATAAGCAGTTTCCAAAGATCAGAACACATAGGCTTTTCTCCCTGATAACAGCTTCCCAGGGATTTTCTTTCCTTTTTCTTTTTTCTCCTTTTTTTTTTTTTTTGTTGACAGACCATTTGTTTACTAAAATGCTTGCTCTAAAAATATATGGCTCCTTAATTTATCGGTCCACTAGAGAAAAGTGCATCACGTCTGAAATGTTTTAATAAGGATCCAAGGCGAGAGACGATCAAATAAATGATAATTAAGAGTGTCAGAGAGGCATTCCCAGATCCCCCACCCTCTTCAGATGTCAGGACGCCACAATAACCAAGCAGAAGCAGGAAGCGGGTGTCGAAAGTGCATGTGATGCTCTTGATAGCCAGCCACCCGCAGCGGCTGCTCCCTGTCCTCCTGGACACAGGTAGGACTTCTTATCACAACAGTGCTCTCAACATTTCTGGTGGCTAATACTTGATGAGTTGGGGCACCAGTGGAATCCACAGCACATGTTGGTTTTTCAACAGGCTTTTCCTAGCTACCCTTGGTCCTCACTGCATGTTGGTTGAAGATGAAAAGATCATGATTTCTGGACAGTGGAGGCCCAGTTGTGTCATGAGCCAGCACAGCAAAGAACCAGGTCATCGTTGTGCAAGACGGGCCTGAGTTTGAGTACGCAGGCTGGGGAAGCACAGACGAGCTTTTAGGTGAGGGTCCCATGCCTGTCTGCAGCATGTGCTCCACCTTGAGGCATGTCTGCATGCAAAGGGGGAGGCATTTCCACTGGTGCTTCAGTACAGATGGAAAATACCTGCTTTACTCCCCGTTCCTCATGCTGCCAAGGCCACAGTCTTCATAGGAACTGCAAGTCATGCTGGGGCTTTTTTAGGACACATACCTCTTTTACACAAGGCATTACCCATAGAGTTCTCTGTAGCACATTGCATACCTCCAAGCTGCAATACTTGATGCTGACCACCACAAACCTCAAAAACTAACTCCAGAAATGACAAATACAACCATAGCTGCAAGTCTGGGTGTCCTCATGTTCCAAGAGAGAGAAGCACCCTGCTCTAAGCTCTGCCCTTGTACCTGGTGAGGAACAGGGGTTTCTCCCAGCAGGGAGCCAAAGGGAAGACCCTCTGGCTGAGGTGCGATGGAGGCCCCTCACAAAGATCCTCAAGCTCCTCTCGGGGGATGGAAAACTGTTAAAGGTGGGCTGGGAGGTTGGGTGCAAGGCTTCTCTGAGGATCACCAGTGGAATTCTTCCCAGAGACTGAGCCGGGACCCCGCTGGTCTATGTACATTGCAGGTAGAGAAGAGTATATTTCCACCATGGATCACTCTGGTAGAGTGGCCTCATACAGCCCAGCTCCACATGTGCCCATGCAGGACCCAGGCTCCTAGGCACCAGCTGCCTCAGCCTCCACTGAGGGCCAGGACACCTTTCCTGAACTCATCCCTTCTGAGCCCTCTGGGTGATAAGGTCTCCGCTGAAGTCCTTCCATATATCTTCATCTCTCTGCCTTTGCCTTGTGCTGAAAATCCAGCAGTTACTTAATTTTTATAATCCATTTGGGCCAGGTGGTGTTACACAATGTATCAAATTATGCATAATATTTTATATCAAACCTAATGTTGAGCCCACCCAAATGCGGCAAGTAATGTCAGCAACTTCACCTTGAACCTCCTGGCATTGCATGCTGCTGCTGAGGAAAAATACTGGATTTTAGTTTACACAGTAAAAACCTTAAAGCATTAGTCCTTCTCAAGGGCTTCTGTTGTTCACCAGGATCGAAAACGTGTGGGAAGGGCACAGGCAGAGCCCACGGCACTGGCAGTGACCGAAGCCCATCTCAATCCCTCACTTCTGACGATCCACACCAAAGGTACCACATTTTATCAAACGCAGAGGAAGATGCGGTCTCTGCTCTCTTGTCCTCAGGCACCCCGAACCATCACAGTGTGATTAGGACACTCAGAATCGCAGGATGGGAGCTAAATGCTAAGATTGTCGATGGAATTGCTAATGAGGACCTGAAGATGACATGGTGAATGATAACAGATCAGTAATTGCTTTTTCCCTGTAGTGACTTAGCAATTAGAAATGGAAGAAGAAAATCAGGATGAAATTTGAGAGCTGTGCTGTTTAGAGTACCTGCTTCTGTTTATTTTTAACCCACTCTTTTATCTCGCTAATCCCTTCCACGACGTCTTAGCTCCCTGGCTCTGCGCAGTGCTGCATTATATTTGCAATGCCCTGTCATTCGCATCATGTCTGCAAGCTGTCTTCTTCAGACATGAGCCTATTTAGACAAGTTGTCAGGCTGAATGGGAAAAATCTTAAATCAATGTATTTCAGCCTGCAATCATATATAGGCTAATTTATCTGCTGCCCTGTTCAGCCTGCCAGTTTAAAATGAGGTCTTTCAGGCATGGTGCCTCTGAAAGTCTCCTGATTAACGGAGCAATTTTTATTGGTAGGGCGACAATGCGATTGTTTTATGGTAATTGTTATCATTTGGACCCGTGTATATGCAAATGGGGGAGATTAAAGTAAAGAAAATGTAAAGATGATGAATACGCAGCACGTAGCCAAGATGGCAGACGGATAGAACCGTTTGCCATACTGATGCTCCCCTCTGGGGCTGGGGCAGAGAGGAGCTGTCTGCTTCTCCAGGTGTGGGGAGGTCCCCGTCCCCTGGCTACGGGTGCCAAAACCTTGTCTGCTCACAGTCCTGCCTTCCCCTTACCCCCCAGCCCCCGGCCCCACCACTGAGCAAGGTGGCTGCCTCTCCTCCCTACCCCTCCCCAGCAAAGGGTTTTGGGGAGTAGAAAGTGGGTAAACAGGCAAAAGAGGTGAAAGAGTAGCACGGTCACGTCGGTGCAAGCAAGACTTCTGGAGATAGCCTCCGCTAGTCCTAAGGGTACAATAGCTTTCGGGATGGGTTTAAATGTATTTTCAACTGTTCTTTTCCTGGCTTTCCTGTTAATTACTTCCTATCACTTTTACTTCTCTCACTTTAAAGTGAATTTTGGATTTGTGGAATACATTGCCTCTACAGGCGTGGAGCTTTCTAGCCCTCATTGGCACAAAACCATGCAGCGAGACGCCCCAATGGTAAATCCAATCCTGGGAAGAACTACCTTAATAAATAAAAAATACTCCAGTCTCTTCATACTCTTCAATACTTCAGCTCTGCTGCCCCTGACATCAAAAGCAAAACCCCAGGGGCTTCCCCGGGGAAGGTCTGGACCCTCAGTGCCGTGGCTTTCTCGCTGAAACCACCAGCAGCTCAGGAGCATGCAGATGCTCACCAAGCCTCGATCTGCCCGCTAAGAGCTGGACTGAGATCAGCAACTCACTTTAGATAAAGCACCCAGCATGAGATCATACCCCTTTTTTTTTTTTCTTTTTAACATTACATTATTGAGGGAAGGGAAGGGGAGCAGGACAGTAAATTTTGTCTCTATAAAAAACATGTCAGGCTTTTTCTCCTTTGTAATATATTTTGGTATCCATCTGGGAGAGCGGGTCTGGCTGTTCCCTGCAGTTACAGCTGCGCAGCCCAAGCCACTGCAGCCTCCCTTTTGCTCCATCTGCTGCAAGTGAGGAGACACCGGTGTAGCCCCTCCATTCTTCTTAATGTGCCACAGTGCTCAGCTATTTAATATCTTTCCTCGCGAGCCCTAGCTACTCCTTCTCACAGCATCTCTGAACCGCCGCTGGCTGCTGTTCGCCCGCTCCGCCCCTTTCAGGAGAGCTGCTAGATTATGGACTGACTCTGCCTTGCCCAAAGGCCCCGAAGAAGGGTGACAGCTGGCAAGAAGCTGGGCACGGTGAGGGTCATGCCCAAGCTCGTAATGCAACCACAGACGGGACCGCTCATTGCTCTTGTCAGGAATTGCGAGCCATTTTACAAGTTTGCTGATGTTTGTGCCTGAGCACATTAGGCATGCAGTGCTTAAGTGTCAGAGATGCTCTGTCTTCCACCAAGTATTGACTGGCTGCTCAGGAGTCTGGCCCTGTCTCCTCGAGGTCACAAGGAGACATGGGGAGAGTGCACATATTCCTTAAAAGCTTAATTACTTCAGCTGTCCAAGCTGAGAGCCAGTACGTACGTAGCAGAGGTTTGCCATGGGTGGGAAAAGCTGAACAGATTAAAGACACATTTCTGTCCATTTTTCTGTCCTGTTTCATTCCTCTTTTCATAGAATCATAGAATGGTTTGGGTTGGAAGGTCATCTAGTCCTGTGCTTCCAAAACATATTTGCAGTTATTTTCTTATGAGCCTCTTGTTCTATGCTATTGCAATTTCATTCACCGTAACAGAGTGCTCGTCCCTCCCTGTTTGGTTTTGCATGTTGTTCAAACACTGTGTGGGTCATGGACCCAACTATGGACCAGTCAAGGATATTCTCTTACCTCTCCCCTCCCTCGGACTCCAGCTGGCAGCACAGAGATTGAAAATCTCAAAGCATCTCCACTAAGTGGAGATGGATGATAGGAGTGCTTTGTTATTGGGGGCTACCTCTGATTCTCTTGCATTTCCCACGGTGCAGGGCTTTCCTTGCAGGCTCTTACCCCAGATCAGCTGAAACGTGGTGACTTGCTGCGGTCGTGGTGAACCAGCGACTCCCACACTTGCTGCACTGTGCACAGAAGGATTGCTTCCCTGCCTCCTCATGCTGCTCCTCTGTGCTAGGCAGTACCGTCTGTGTCTGTAGGAAAAACCTATCCCAAACCTCTCATTGCTCACGCAGTTGATCCATGTGAGGTCTCCCTTCTAAATTAATCTGCCAAAGAACATCTTTGTTCTACAGTTTCACCACTTCCACTGTTTTCAGTAGTGTTTTCCCAGATAAAGCTACAGAGCTGTTCTGATACGCACTTCTCTTTGAGGAGAATTGGCCGAGCGTCTTTGGAAGGTACTTTCACTCATGAATTATGTACACCTGAAGACGTGTTTCTGAGTTGTCCCTTCCCCACATCGCTGGCAGGCATCAGCATTAGGGATGAGGTGGCAGTCCTGTTCAACTTCATCCCAGCAAGGAGCTAACTGCAACTCACAGTCCAGAAAGACTGATTTTTTAAAAGCCGAAAGCCAAATTGCTGGAACAAAATCCTGCCATTTCAACTGGAAAATCTGTTCAGCTGGAGCTGGGCTGCAGAAGAGGACGACTATCTCATTTTGCATAAGACACCAGCGAGTAATCTGATGATTTTCTGTGACTAATACAATAGGTCATATCTGAACGGTCGATGGAGAGATGAGAGGTTTCATATTCTATTACCAAATCCCTGAGCCATCTGGTTCCTAATGACTTCTTTCAAAACAAAGAGAATAAAACTTCTGAATTGTGCAATGCATCCTGACATCCTCTCTTAGACAGAAGATGCCCGTTGCTTCATATCAGCAAATGAGAGCAATGCCTCCATCAATTACAGCTTCCAACGCCCCCCTTCCAGGTATTTCTGACCATACACTTAATGGCAAATATATCCTCCTTCTTGCTCAAGCTGGTATTTTCCATCACCAGGAACCGGAGGGTGGAAAGTGTTTATTTCTACACCGAGTGTTTGTTTGCAGTGGGGGCATGGTGGCACGAAGCGGGGGAAAAACCTGGCAGGAGCGTGGGGCTTGGCAGGGCGCTGTGGTCTGTGCCACCCGTGCCAGCTGTGGTGACAGCAATGGGCTGTGCTGGGGTGAGCAGCATACTGGGGAACCCGGTCACATCCCCGTCCCTGTTCCCTGGGGTGGCAGCTGCTGGCCAGGATCTGTCTCCGAAGCCAGGTGCTTCTGGGTGGCCCACATGAGCTGGAGCCCTAGGTTAGGAGCAAGAGCCTTTCCTATTTCACGTGCTTTTTCTCTGCTTATCCTTTAACACCAGGAGCATGTGCGGTGTCTCCTTTGCTCATGGGTTGGCTCCTGCCACAGCTTGACATCTCATGGGGAGGAAGCCTTAGAAATGCTCTGATGCTCACAGATGCTCACCTGCTCATGGAGGGGTGCCCCGTGCCGGCCCAAATCCTGGGCTGGGTGAAATGCAAAGTGCAGACAGAAAACTCCAAAATAAAAGTTTTTAAAGGAGAAGCTGCTGCCTTTGTTTCCCGAGGCCAAGTCCCCAGCACAGCCCTGAGATGCCAGCACAGCCCAGGTAGGTTGGCCCCACTGCCGCCTTTTGCATCACTTGACCCCGAGTGCAATATCTACGGCGGTGATGGCCACAGGGGCTCTCAGTGGCCTGAGCAAAAGCCTGTGGTCACCAAAGCCCAAGCCAAGCTCACTGAACTGGTAAAATTACCCGAGCTGTTTTGCTTAAGTGATAGCTCAGTCATGTTTATTAGTTGCGGTTGCAGCGCCAACCAGCCCCAGGGAAACCCAGGCCAGAAGTTTATCCATCAGCGCTTTCACTGTTGCGAAGCTTTCAAAGACATGGGGGTTGCCTGTTGTCTACCGAAGGCCCTGAGCCCCCTCCCTGTGCTGCAGCCTCTGCTCCAGGTGGTCCTCGGCCACAGCAAGGTGCGTGCAGAGGTGCTGATGTCTTCTGCCTTTGGTCCTGCGTGCCCTTATTCGTTGAGTTAAAACCATACACAAATGAAAGGACGTAAAATGGATATATTTATTATTCCCTATTTATCACTTATACAGTTTAGCCAAGCATATCATAACATTGTTTGTGAGATGCTATCTGGGATTACATATCCAATAAGTACGCTATATTATCAGCATAATATAGCACTATTATGTATAATTATATATGTTTATAGATACCCCATCACAGACCAGCATGGTTCTTGGTTACATTTGTGATATGCTGCTTGTTGCGTCACATACATAAATGACATGCTACCCTTAATTATGAACATTGATAGATGTATGCTTTATTTACTGCACACTATAGTATTTGCATCATCAATCAGAGTCATCCTGTTGATAGGCCAGCTGATGTTTATTTGCTTAATGTCTTTTGATTCTTTAAGCATCTGTCTTTTAAGTATTGGGTGCCTTGCAATGGATTCATCCAGTAGTTAGACCTGACTTACACCACTGATTAACCCAATCGGTGAAACCCTGGTTTCCCTACAAGCTGCTGGCAAAGCACCCCGTTGTTTCCCAGGGATCAGGGTTTCACTGCCCACGGCTGGTCTTACGTATCTCCCCAGCTCAGCATATTTAGGAAGAGCTCTGTTCTTTGATAGGGTCGAGGTCACTGTAGATATGAACTCAGCCTTCAAGTGAAAGGCTGGATGAGGGGCTGCAACACCACCTGAAACCTGGGCTTCCGGCTGTAGCTCCTCTGTATTGCTGGCTCAAGGGTAAGGATTCTTGTGTCTGCAAAATGCATTGGTCTGCTTTGCTCCTTCGGTCCTTTCCCTAATGTCTATTGAATCGCTTCTGTCTCCGTACTACATAATTTAGGTCTGGTTGAGTACAGAGTATTTTATTTATTTATGCATTCAAATTTTTAAAATGCATCTCTAGGCATCTTAGCCGTACACTGGGCGCCTACCACATAAATTAAAAATAACAGCATAAACTTAGACAAAGGGCTATCCATAAATAACTCCTCCTCAATTCACACCCTTAGCAATAGCCTTATCTTGAAACAGGGAAATAGATGGGCTTTACAGCCTGTTGGGAAGGTTAATAAATCTGGGCACCAATGGACCGAAGTGTAAAATGAGTTTCAAAATTGAGGCATCCCCTCTCCATCCCCTTCGTGGAGACACCTTGCCTTGAACTCTTCACCTATCCTGGCCCTCGGTGGGAGATCAGGTCCTGCTGGCCAACTTCAGGCTAGAAACACAGACTGTCGAGGATATCTTACGCTGCTACCATGCTGCAAACTAGCTGACCGCATTCTGATCACATGAATATCTTATTTTTAAATAACTTTTCCACAGCTTCAAAAGTGATTTAATTTAGCACTATATTTAGGTATCCAGTCTAAGATATATTAGAGATAGTCGGACAGTCAGAAGATTGCTATTCACCTTTTTTTAAACATCAGGCACTTCAGAGATGTCAGAATGAGCATCAAAATCACTGGTTAGTTTTCAAAAGGTAAGTCTGTGTGTGTGAGTGTACAGGGGAAAACATCCTCTTTAGAAGTAATTTGCTGAAAACAGTTTTAGTATTTTGTTCCTGCCTATGGCAATTTATGAAACACAAATGAGATATTGTACCAGTAGCGATGCTGAAATAAATCACTCTAAAAACAGAACTGAAATTTTATTTCATTAATAAAGTAAATATAAAAGTGCTTTAGCACAGTTTCAAATTAGATTGGGGTTTGGTCAAGCTTGTTGTAAATCCAATGATTGTAAAGCAAATGGCTCGAGATTAACTCTCGGCAGAGCGCTGTTGCAAACACAGCTAATGGGATGCTGTGCGGTGCAGAGCAATAAATAGAGAGGAGGAGAGGGGCGGATTTTGTGCCTGCAGTACAGGAATCAAAGGCAGTGATACAGCATGCCATGTCCAGGTTTGCTGTCCAATTCTTAAAAGGGTGCTGAGAAAATAGAGAGGGGGCCAGAACATTCCTCCAAAGCTGACTCACGGCCTGGAGAAAATGCCTTCCCCTGAGTAAGCAGCTGAACTCAACCCAGGGTCCTACAGCCCAGCTGTAAATGATGCTGGAAGACCACCAGGGAGGGCACATCACAGGTGGGAAATGCCTGCAGAAGGTGAAGTCCTCTGCGCTGGCAAAGACCAAGGGGTGAGACAGGTGGTGGTGGGTCTATATCCTCAAGAGCAGGGCTGACTCCCAGCCTGGGGTACCTCCACTGGTCATCCCCCTACCTGCATCCACCCAGGGATCACCGGGAGCCGATCACACAGATGTGCCTGTGCAGAAAGATGTTCTGGTACCTTGGGCTCTTTCTCAGGGGTGAAAGCATATAACATTAACCAGCTGCTGGGAGCAAATGTTCACACCAGAAACATCGTGCAATCCCCAGCAAGAAAGTCACAACTGGCTGTGGGTGGAAGCTGGGTAAACTTCATCCTGAGACTTCGGGAGAGGCTTGACAAACCACTGTTGCCTGCAACAGTGCTCCTGCCTTGGTGCAGAGTGATGGGCTCGGGGAGCTGAGGTGCCCCCTCTAGCCTACATGCCCATCATTGTCTTCTTGCTCTCAGCTTGCAGAGTGGCTGGCGAGCTGCTTCAGCAACGTGAGGAGTAACCATCTCACCGATGAAGCCAGCAGCACCTTGGATGGCTGGGTGTCCTGCAGCCTTTCTCCTACAGGAGAAAACCCCACGTTACCAGTTAGCAATCGCCAACGGAATCCTGGGCTGCAGAGGGAAGAGTGTGACCAGTAGGTGGAGGGAGGTCATTCTCCCCCTCTACTCTGCACTGGTGAGGCCACAACTGGAATATACTGCGTCCAGTTCCGGGCTCCCCAGTTCAAGAGAGACAGGGAATTACTGGAGAGAGTCCAACATAAGGCAACTAAGATGATTAAAGGATTGGAGCATTTCCCCTATGAGGAAAGGCTCAAAGAGCTGGGGCTCTTTAGCATGGAGAAGAGAAGGCTGAGGGGAGACCTTAGCTATGTTTACAAGCACCTAAAGGGTGGGTTGAAGGATGATGGAGCTGAACTCTTTTCAGTGGTTTCCAGTGTCAGGACGAGGGGCAACGGGCACAAGCTGAAACATAGGAAGTTCCACTCAAATATGAGGAAAAACTTTACGGTGAGGGTGACAGAGCCCTGGAAGAGGCTGCCCAGGGAGGGTGTGGAGTCCCCTTCTCTGGAGATCTTCAAGACCCACCTGGATGCAGTCCTGAGTAATGTGCTCTGGGCAATCCCGCTTTAGCAGGGGAGTTGGACTGGATGATCTCTAGAGGTCCCTTCCAACTCTGACAATTCCATGACTCCTTGATTCAGCTCGCTTCTGATTTCCCACAGGGGCTGGTTGCCAGCACACTGCCCAGCAAGCGGGCAGCACCCGTGCCCGCAGCAGCTGCCCTCAAAAGTGCAGCCCCTCCTTCACCTCCACGGGGCTTTCACTGAGACTCCTGCTGGAAAAGCCCATAGGATAGCGCTTGCTTATCCCTAAAGCATCCCTTACAGCCCAAACACCCAACTCCCACCTGATTTCCGAAAAGGCAGGACTTGATTCCGTCGGAGCCTCGCAAACCTCTGTTCAGCAACACGCTTTCCCTCCTCAATAGGAATATTTCCAAGCCGATAGAGGGGGAGCTCCCTTGTTGTTATTAACCCACGCTGGGCACACCCGGGGGTTGATTCAGAGCAATGAAAGTTATTGGAAAGATGCTCGTTGATATGTAAAACCCTGCCTCATAATGACCGACAAATAAGATCTGTTGCTGAAGAGGGAAGATTGCAAACGGCAGTCGCAAGAACTGTCATAGCAGGGTAGACGCCGCAATCTGTGCAGCATCCCGGAACTGACATGTTTTCTATACGCTGTGCTATACCCTCCTCTCGCAGCAACCTGCACTAATGAAAATGAGCGTTACGCATGTTCATCAGCAGAACAATAAGCCCTGTGGAATGAATGATTCATTATAAAACGGTTTCTTTTGGAAGAGAAAGAAGGTTTTGTCTAGTTTTTAGAAGTACCACAGGAAAACTCCATTTATTTATGCCTGCTTTTGTTTGACAGTAGTTTCTTTGTTCCTCTCCTTTCTGCTTTTCTACGGCCAGTTAGAAGCAACATTTGGCAATGGCAGCCAGGGAAAGAAAGGAGAGACAGAATCATTGTCAAGAAGAATAAAGAAATGTGTGCCTAAGAAAATAGAATTTGAGCTACATGTATAAGCAAGCAAACTAAAGGCATAGACATTTGAGGCTTTTCTTCAAGCATGTTTACATTTTATAGTCATTTGAGCCTGTCATTTCCCACTGCAGGTCCGATTTCTCCCTTCAGGCTGCCCCTAACTCATTGCCTTACCTCTGATTGGAAGATGCCCATCCTAAAGACCCGGCTGATGTTTTGTTTTACAGCTGTGGTCTAGAAGGAGATGGTCTTCAATGGGCACAAGGAGATTTGTACCTGTTAAGACTTTACCGAATACACCCAGCAATCAGTAATAGCCATTACCCACCAATATCAGCTACAGGCTGCTTCCAGCCCATGACCTGTTCTTAAATTAACAAGCTGTCCTGGGAGGCCGTCCTGTGGAAGCTGACACAAGGACCTGATACCTCAGTGCCTCCTGTGACTGTAAAGCCTCAGCTCTGGGACCCCACCTTCACCACCACCCACCACCCACCACCTCCCTGCCCCTGTCACCAGCCGCCCACTGCGGCCGGCGAGAGCATTTACCTCTGCAATGCAAACCTCCTGAAGAAGGCAGCTCCCTTTTGTGCTGGATACCAGCCTTGAATGTGCCTGCTCTTGTTGGGTTTTGGGATGAAGCTTCTCCAGACCTAATATAGCGTAGGGCTTTCCCATAGTTACAAACAAGTGGGGTGTTTTATGAGCTATAGGGAAGTCAGACCCCCTGGCTGAAGTTATTTGGGAGGCTTGGGACACCTCTGGCTCCCATGGTTTACCTGTAATTTCTGTACACTGCCTCCCCAGGTGTTTTCTCTGTAAAGTTGGTCCACAAAGTGAGTTTCAGATGAACTTCTTATTCATTTCCAACATATAGTGCATGTTCTGGATGCGGTCTCTGAGGAGAACTCTAATAACGTCAGAACTGCCTGCGTTAAAATACTATCTACCTGCCTTTAGTAAGCTATTTGTCCCATAAGACTTTGCAAGCATTCAAACAGATAAGTTGTCTCTTCCCTGGGATTAATTTCAGTATTTAAATGCACTGTACAAGAAAGACACAGCCAGGCCTGGAGATTTTTAAATATAGGATAAGGAGCATGTTCCCATGTTCTGAGGTATTTTTCTTCTTATTTAATAAGAAACCTATGGAAAGCAGGGGAAAAGTATCCCAAGAGAGAACAAGAAAATACATCTGCCCACTGATAAAATAAAAGGAAGGTGCTAGACATTAAAAAAAAAAAGATATGTGCTTCATCTTCAAGGCTTCCCTGTGGACATTCATAAAGTAGCTTCACTAATGAAAGAGCAATTTGTGGTATACGGAAGAGTAGGAATGAGAACAGACACATGGAGGGAATCAGGAGCATGCTAGAGTCTGAAAATCTGCCGTTCACTTTATAATTCAAGTCACAATAGGCATAAATAAAATGGGATGCAAAAAATCAATGTGGGTAAATAGTAAGGGATACTTTGGGGGAGATTGGAGAGGAAAGGTGTAATTGCTGCTGAGGAATGTTTAGAAATAACTGAGATAAGAGGCATTAGGACAATGGTATATGGCACTGGCTCACAGTGATTCAAATCAGAGGCTGACCCTAGCTCTTGCAACAGATTAAAGAATGGCTTAAACAAGCTCCTGGCTGGGATGGCTGAGATAAACCCAGCCCTGCCTGATCTTCAGAGGACAGAGCAGAGCCTCCACATTGCCTTTTTCTGGGTTTCTCTGCCTTTACAGCCCCTCCGGCACCCCTTGCAATTTAACCATAACCTTTCCTGCGGTGTCGGGGAGAGCTCTGCTGTGGGTCTGGTCCATTATGCTCATTTTTACACCTGTCCAATCCCACCTGCTTCAGCGTGGCATTGAACCAGCCCCACAACCAGGCATCTACAGCACAGACTGTCGGATGCTGCTCTTGCCCTGCATCAGAAAGGCGTTTGAGTGATGTCCAAAATTGCAGTCTGACCTCTCCCAGCTGTTTAACACCAAGGTCAGGTTAGGGATAGGGACTCTTCCGAGAGCCTGAGTTTACCACCGCCGGTGGCAGCTCAGGGCTGGGTACTGCAGCATCCCTGAAGGTCGGTGCAGTTCTCGGCCTGAGCAGCTGGTGAGGAAGAGCCCTGGTTGTGCCCCTGCTGCAGAGTGGGGATGAAGCACAGTGGGGCTCGGCCCACATCAGTCTAAAAAGGAGAGCTGGCAGGAGCCGGCAGCCAGCACGGTCCCTCTCAGCTAGGTGCTTTTTTGTGCTTGTTGGGGGTGTTTGGAGCTCTCACTGGTAGAGAGGCAGAGGCTGCAGTTTCACAGGCTCCCCGTGAATCCCAAAATAAGGTGGAAGCAATTCCCAAACAGGGCTGCCTGCTCCTAGTGCAACTGCTTAGGAAAAACCAAGAAATATTGGTGAGGGTGTATGACACAAGGTAAAAGAGAGAAAGGACACGAGGTGGGCTGGCAGGAGATGAAAAGCACTGACCCATAAATCATGGCCCATCCACTGGTTTTATATGCCACACAGTAATAAACACTGCAGGAATTAAAACAGAGCACCATGGATGAGTATGGAAGCACAGGAAACAATCCAGGATAAGAGAGTGACATATGTGAAGTGTAAAATGTCACCCCAGAGAAGAGAGGGAGGTGTTACAGGGTCGAGGGGAGGCAGTGAAAGAAGTAACACGCACGTGTGCACACACAGAGACAAACACACAAAAGCAAAAATAAAGAATGAAAGAAATATTGTGCAAGAGGTTAAGGTAAATAAGAAACTCTTTAGATACGCAAGATAAGCTCTCAGGAAGAGACAACAAATTTACTTGCAAGACATGGTAAGGATAATTTATTGATATGAATTGGCCACTGGTAAATTGAAAAAAGAAAAACAAAACAATCTCAACTGTTTTCCTTAATACTCCCAAAGGAATGTAGCAGGAGAGAGGCCAGGGCATATCCTGCACTAAGTTACATTGTGGGAGGACAAAAAACACTGGGAGAAAACAAGGAGAGCACGGCCTGGCTCTCAGAGGGCTGAAAAAGTAGTGAATCTCTGGGGGGAGGCTGATGAAGTGCAGGAGTCCGGAGTCTTCCTGAAGGCAGGGTGATGGGAGGTGGGCACAGAGGGGTGGGAGGATGGGTGAGCTTCTGCTGTGGGTCCTGTGGGGCTGGGACCATGAGTGCTATACCCAGCCGCTCCGCTCTGCTCCCCTTGCAACCAGTCTGCTCCATACCTTCTTGGAAATTATAGAGGTGCCCGCTCGTGGGAGGCCCGGCAAATGTTAGGGAAGTTCCCAAAGTGCACGTTTGCCTTCAGGAATGCAAACTAAGCCTTTTTACAGTAAAGAGGAGGGGACAGAGTGATACTGGAAAAGTTGCAATCAGACTGCAAAGTATGAAGTTTGGCAGTTTTGCCAGGAAGAGATCTGCCTTTCAGATGTACCGTTGCTCCTGCACCATGGCTGATTTGATACCATAGCACAAAGCTTCAGTGGTGTCTGCAGCACCCCTAGGACAGGATCCTGTCCTAAGCATCGACTTGGTCTGCATTGCCGCCTCAGCTGTGTGTCAAGGGCTGGAGGACTGGGGGAAAACTTGCACCTGTGCCAGCAGGGAGAGCGGCTGTGGTGAGACCTGCCAGCTCTGCCAACCAGCAGGAAAGCTTGGTGGCATCCACCATGAACAGGGGCAGACCAGGACGGGAACAGCGAGGGTCCAGCAGAATGGGCCAGGCAGCCACTGGAAGGATGCTTGGGAAGAGGGGAGGCAGATGAAAGTGCCATGTGGCTGGGTGGCTCGATGCGGAATGACAATAACCCTGTTACACACAAGTTTAAGAATTAATGGGATCCAGTATTTCGCAGGTTTTGTGACCGATTTGATGAGCCGGTTTATCAGGCTCGCTTAACCTTCCCCTCAAACCTGCGCTATCAGCCTGTCAGTGTCAGGGTGCTTTTTTTAGCCTCCCCTTTTATGTCTGTGTAAGCTCCAAGGGCAGATACTCTATCCTGTAAAAAGGATTGTGTTCAGGAAACTGATAAATAACCAGTGCCAAACGGAGGCAGCAGCATCCCTCATTTGGTTGTGGAGGACAACTCCCAACTGCAGCTCTGTGTTGGTGCCCATAGTGCTAAAAGAAAAGTGCTGCTCATCTGTGTTCTGGTTTTGGACCCTGCCTCCTCAGGGAGGCCTGGGAACTGGCTGAGGACCGTGTCCAAGTGGCTTTTTCTTCCCAACGGGTCCCTATCAGCGGCAGCACAGGCTGCATACAGCTCTGATGGGCACTGGCAGCAGCACATCTATTACAAAAATAGTTTACTACGTTGCTGGGCTAGAAAACAGTTGTACTGAAATAAAAGACTGCAGCACCTCTTGATACTTATTCTCTAGGTCAGCTCCTAAGGTTTCCCTCTCGTTTCATCCAGCTAAATACATGTGTCCAGCTGCTTGCGTAACTTCTGGTGGTAGGAGGCAATCTGCAGAAAAAGCCCTGTTCCTGCGTGCTGCTTCCACCTGCCAGGATCCCCACTTCTGGACAAGCCTTGCTCTTAAATGTTCATTTTCTCCCCGGAGGCCTATTTCCCCAGCAATCTCCTGTGATTCATAAACTTCATCCAGACATCAGTTTTCATCTCATGCCCTAAAGATTAATGGTGTCACAGTTTTGCTTTGGATACGCCTGGTAGAGCCCTCTGCTTCACAGACAGGAAACTTTCTACTCCCTAGGGCTGGGAGCCTAAAGACCAGCCTTGCCTGTGACCAACTCACTGCCTCCCCACAAATCAATAGCTGCCTCTTTACTGGCAAAGTAGCTTTTGAGCTGTGGCTCATAACTCTTTGCGCCCTGACGTGTTTCCCAGAAACACCTGAAGCGGTGGCCTGGCCTCCCAGGGACACAGAGAGGCAAGCCTGGGAAGTTCAGCCACTGCTCTGGGGACCACAGCCACAGGAGGGATAGGAAGGGAAGGCTTTGAAGCTCCCAGCTGTCCTAGAGTCTGTGGGAGGACTTGAAAACCTTCCATTTTATTCCTCATTTTGTGATTTCTAACCCTATGCTGGTCCCCCAAGTCACTCAGCAACACACTTCTTCCTCCACTCATCCCAGGATCTCCCAAAGCTCTGACCAGAATAAACGGTTGCAGGCATTTGACCTTCACCCTTGTGTTTGTGGGAAAGATTTTTGAGTGCAGTCTTAGGTGTGAGCACAGCACAGCCATACTAACATAATCCACCCAGTAGATACTTCCATTTTGCAACAAAAATACTTTGTGTGTGATTAAACTTGGGAAACAGATGAAGAGCATACGAAGAAGGTAGTTATACCACAATAGTAGCATCCACATGGAAGTCATCTCCGTTCCAGTGCTAGGGCATCTGGTAAAACTTCCCTGTGCAGGTAACGTCCAGGGCAGTCAGTTGTTTGGGATGAGGCCTGAACTCATTTGAGATATTCAGACAGTTCTGATCAGACTCTCAGGAGAAAAAAAATAAACCATAAAGTAAGGAGATCCCAAATTTGAGTAAGCCGGGAAAGTAAGTGCCTGCACCTTCTCCCCACAAGATGCTGTCATTTTTCATTTTATTTGAAGTCTTCTATGACGTTTTATATTTTCACTTTAAAAAGATCTCATCGGGGAAAAGAGCGTATGTTCTGCCATATTTTCAGTTTTTCCTGCCCTGTTCCACAAAACACAGGGAAGGAAAAATACTGCAGCATCTCACCTGTCCCCACTGAAATAAAGCTAATCAGGCAGACAGTGAGATGATGCGATTTCCTGCAGGAGCTTTCCCATACCTGGAACACATGTGGTTTGCCCATGGATCCGGCTCAGGCAGGCGGCAGCCGTTTACCAGCCCTGCTCTGCAGGTAGCCAGGGCTCAGCAAAAGGCAGATGCCAGATGTCCTGACATGAATTTGTCGGGACATGTCGGGACAGAATGTCCCAGGCATTTTGCTGAGCACCTGAGGCACATCCTTCCCCAGTGCATCCTCGGGACATCCTGCATGTTTACCACTCTCCTAGTTTTTCACAGGGTGGTGGTCTTGTACCCCCTCTGCCCTTGCCTCAAGGATGCTGTGTAGCACCTGGCTGCCCCGGATCCACTGCATCCCTCCTGTGCTCAGGTCCTGGTTCACGTACCCTGAGGACCTCAATAAAAGTTGGCTTGGTAGGAACAGCGTAGGCACCCTGCTCTCTGTGCTCACCTCCTGTGTGTCTGCACCAGGCAGATCTGTCTCAGTCATTGCAGGGAAATTGGTGGCCCCGTACCTCTTGACACCTTGTGCCCTTTTAGAGTCCTGAGAATATCTGGGGCAGGCAAATTCAGCTGAGGACCTGCCAGAAATCCCCACTCTCCCAGAGTGGCAGCTGGGAATCAAGCGGGATATCCTAGGGTATCTCGAATGGCACTAGACACCTATATTTAGGCACCCGAATCCCACCCGGTGAGTCAGCAAAGCCCTTTCCCAGCAGATCCGCTCCCCGGTGACAGGGTGGAGCAAAAGGGATGAAGCCTGCCAGCATCTCCCTGCATGTCACTGCTAAGCATACCTTGAAGGTAGCAGTCACAGGAAATTCCCGCAGAGTATAAGAGAGAGGGAGAGCCTTTCAACAAGTTTATTTTTAACCATCCTGCAGAGCTGTATCATTGCCTGGGAATACTACAAGCTTGTTTGGGGATGTTGCCATTCTCAAATGGGTTCTTCAAAAGAAAAAAAAAAAAAAACCAAACAAATAACAGGTCTTTTTATATCTTTGTTTGCTCCGTGTTAGACTATGTTGGATGTCATTTCTAAGTATAGTTCATTTTTGATTCTGCATGGAGTTAGGAAGGCTGCCTGGGTTTTTGAGGGGCAGGTATGGTAAAGAAAGGGTCTGTCACTTCCAATAATGTGGCACATAGGCTATGTGAGTGAGGAATGCATACATTCAGAATGAAAGCTGAATTTCCTTGGTGGAGATTGTCTTCTAGCCTCTGGATGCTTTAAGCATATTGCAGTGGGATTTTTTGTCTAGTTTTCTTGCTTTCTGAAGCAAAAGTGAAGTGACTGAGCCCCAGAGCATCTTAGCCCCAGGGAGCTAGTGGGGTGCTTTAACCACAAGTACCCAGAAAAGAGGGGGCATCACAGCTCCCCACACTACTGGTCTCCAGTGCCTGGACACTGGGTCACCTGTTTAACCGGTGCCGGAGCTGAGTCCTGCAGAATGGACAGCTGAGAAAAACCTCTTGTGGGGGTACCCTGCTCGCAAGAGTTTGGGTTTTGTGCCTGAAATGCTGTGATGCACGTCCTTTCCTGGCTCTGCGAAGGACGAGCACAACTTTTATTTCACCCTTGAGCGAAAGAGAGAAGGCACCAGTGACTTGTGTTTTATTAAAGCCAGGCCAACTGCTTGGGGCCTTCTTGTGACAGGAATTATCAATCTTAAATATATATAGTGGAACAGGCTGGTTTTGCCCAAGGCCTGAAGGATGAGCCAGGATTTGCACTGCTCTGTGCCTTCTATAAACACCCATTCTTTGGTGCCTATGCGTCTGGGCCACGGGCAAGCTTTCTGGCCTAAATGCTGCCCCCTCACAACCACCGCTTCTCCCAGCGATGCTGAGCTGCATCGTACACACACAAACAAAAAGCGGCCTTAAATACAACATTATGATGAGAAAAGGGGGGCTCGGGAGCTGTCAGAGTGTGTTCTATCAGTTCCTGGGGTATTCCTGTGTTCCCTTCCCTCAGGCCAGCAGCCCTCAGGAGCTTGTGTCTACCCTGCGAGCACCCTGAGCGTCCCTGGGTTTTCAGCAGGCACCTACCCGCGTGGGGTGGGATGCCCTGGTACCCGGCACAGGCTTCCCCCTTCCCCTCCCGGGACCGGGTGCGCAGGAGAGGGGCTGCGGTTCAGCCCTGCTATTTCGGCTCTGAGCCTCAGATCAAAGGGCCACAGCGCTCCGTGGTGCCAAGGCCCGGCGGCGCCATGTCCTGCACAGCCCCCATTCACCGGGAGCTCACTCTGCCGGTTCAGAGTGGCCGGGAGCCCTTTGAAGGCCGTGGGCTGCCGGGCGTCCTTGTCAGCTCAGGTATTGTCTTGTCCTCCTCACAAAGGCAGCATAAAAAGCAGAAAGGAGTGTTTTGCTCTCTGGCTATTCCGTCAGAAATCCCCAGGCCTGCTGCAGGCACAGATGGGAGAGGAAGCACCTCACTTTTCAGGGGGACGCGTCCTCAGCCAGACGGGGGTCTACGTTCCCTCATCCAGGATGCTCTACAGGCTCAGAGGAAGAAATGGTTTCTAACATTTCCCCTCGTGAATGTAGGATCTATTCCCTCCCTCCCTAAATCAAAAGCAGGATGAGAAGGCGAGAATCCAGTTTTGTCTCGTCTCAGATCTCTGTCTCGGGAGGATACAGGGCTGTAAGATCATTGCGCCTCTGTAGCTTCCAGCTAAGAGAATGACATCCAGAACAAACACCAAAATTCGTTAAAAAGGATCACTTAGAGAATAAAAGCAGGTTGGGGACAACGTCCCATCCCAGATTAAATTAGTATAATTGCGTCAGCCCTTTTCTCTCAGGACCAAGTTGCCACAGGGCAGTTTGTTTTGCTCTTCCTAACGCACACGATGTGTTTTCTGGACTCTTTCTCCAGTCACCACGTGCCCTGATGGCCACCTTCTCCTCTGACATACGGGCAGCTCCTTCCTCCCCACCGAGCGCCTCCGAAACCAGGGGAGACAAAAGAGGCCCTGGCACTTCTGTTGTGCTCCTTTGGATGGCCCCACAGCTCCCCTCGTTCTCTTACAAGACAAGGGCAGAGAGGGCAGGCTGCAGTCCTAGCCCCTGACCACCCCTCTCTTGGCCAGGGTAGTACTTTTTTTCCGCAGGCACACCGAATTTCAGGTGGTGTTTTGCAGCAGGGCTTCCCTCCTGGTGGCTGGGCCTTTGCCTCCCAGCCCTCCGCCAGCGCAACTGCCTCAACAGAAATGGCTGAAAGCAGTCCCAGAATTTCACCAACTGCCAAACAAGTACAAACTGCATACAAACGGGGACTCAGTGGGCTGCCAAGCCATTAGCTTTTGTTCATTTTGCTGTTTAGGAGACACCTTTAATTTTATTTTTTTTTTCTGTTTTGCAAAGCAAGAAATACTTAGCATTTATTTAATTAGTTTGGCTACAATACATGATTACAAACCAAAGTCAGTAAAAAGCCTAATGTGAATGGTACTTTTTTGTACCATTGGAAATTAAAAATCAGTTGCACTATGATTAAATTGATTCCGGGTGGTTTCTTTTGAGTAATTATGTTCAAAAACTGTCTGCCAGTCCAATTTGCTATCAAATCTCACTTTATCGCTAGCATTCCACCTGCAGGTGCGCAGACAATATAAACCCAACGTCCTACAAAATTATCACCCTTTTGTCGGAACGAAACGCTGATTGTTTATTATCTGATTTAATTTCTGGTGCTTAAATCTGAGCAGCCTGATTTCGCAACGTTTTCAATCAACCTTACAAATATTTGAATGCATTTATGCGACGATGTGCAAAACAGCGCGGAGCCAAGTCAGCTCAAATCAGGGAGCCCCGTTCCTGTCCCCTGGGGAGGAGGACGTCCCCGTGGCAGCCTGGGGCGAGACCGCAGGTGAAAGGAGCCATGGTCCACGCGATGTCTGGTGGGAGTCAGGCAGCCCGGGCTGCTGGTCCATCACTCTCAGCGGGGCTGACCTTTGGAGAAGGGCACCATCCAGACGTGGCAGCCCCTGGCAGCCTCTCCACTCTGTGGGGCGGGAGGGGATGGAACCAGGGCATCCTTGGGGTGAATTTGGGCCCGCGACCCAGTCCCAGATTTGTGCTAGCGCACCCAAAAGCAGGATCCCACCCCTCGGGCTGTGCTGGAAGCTGAGAGGGAGGCCTGAGGCTGGCAGAAGGGCAGAAGGCTGGCCGGCTGAGACACAGTACTGCTCTCTGAGGTTTCAGGGTACCGCTCCCTTCTCGGGCATGCTGAAACAAGGTCATCAAAGACAGCTCATTTATCCACTGCGGGGGTGAATTCAGCCGGGCGCTAGAACAGCTCTAACATAGCACTGTCTGCCTATATTCATTAGCCTGTATTCATTAGACGTGTTGGAAGGAGCCAGTATTACCCACAAGCTTTCAGTCATCTGTTCTCCATGCCGTGAGGAGACCGTCCCTGTTTGCAGACAGGTGGAGGCAGCTCCTGAGGCCGTGCTGATGGAGCCGGGACGGGGACACCCACCCTGCCCAGCTCTCCAGCCTGGACATCTCTGAGCTTTGCCTGTGGCACTTCTCGCTGTTAAAGAGAATCGAGGGCAGGCTGGGACGGCGCTGGTGCTATTTTTGTGTAGCCACTGTTGTCCTGGATGTTTTGCTTCCCCTCTACGCAGCACGCCGTAGCTGCTAGCGATGCTGTTGACAAAGAGGTGACTCATTTCCACCACCAAATCTCCCTCGCACAATGCACCTATATCCTGTTTGATTTCACACCTATCCTGTTTGCTGAGGTACATAGCACTACTCTTCTGTTTGGTGAGTTTTAGATTGTTTTATAAGGAGTGAATTTTGTATTACATTATACTATATGCTAATTGCTCATTTAATTTTAACTTGCTAATACGTTTATACTGCAAACAGTCAGGGAAATGACTTATAAATTGTTTTAACTAGATGTGTAATTTGAGGATACAAATTTAATATGCTATACAAAGTCTTCTGGGGCAAAATTGCTGTGCCCTTACTCAGTTAGGTAAATGGGAGTTTACTTGAGTGAAGAAGCATTCGTAACTCAGGGAGTATTTCGGGACCACTGTTTAATTACAATAATTACTACTCATAAGTCACAAACTCGGGTGTTGTGCATCACCAGCTCTGTTCCTGGCTTTGCTGCAGATGGGCAATGTGATGTTGAGCAAGGAGCACACAACCTGAGCTGTGAATCTCTTACTCACCCCTGCGAGGAGTTACTCATGCTGCTCCTTTTGACACGGGAGTAATGAGAAGATGAACGCCTCCATTTTCACCAAATACTCAGGTGGAAGGAAGGATGCTATCGGAGCGGAAGCCCCATTGCTTCATCACATTGCTTATATTTTTGGCCTGGACTAATATGTTGCAACCAGCAGAGGCTTGATAGCAGAGTGCTGGGAGCTTTGTGCATCTCCCTGCCAGCACCTCACTCAACTCACCTGATGAACGTCCCTCCATGAGCCAGAATCCTCCTAGGTGCACTCTCCTTATCTTCCCAGCCTTCTGCTCCTCTTGACCTCACTGAACTAGTGCCTTTAATTTACTCCTATACTTAGTACAATTTGATGGAGGAGCTGAGGGAATGGACAGGGATGGGGGAAGCTCGGAGGGAGATGCTTAGGTGGTACTGCAGATCTTCTCAGCCGACAAGAGGCCCCAGGGCAGGCTGGGTGGACAGTTTCCAGCTTACCCACTGTGTCTGCCCTGGATAGACTAAAAAGTTGCTCTCCTCCCGTGTCTGTTTCCTTGGTAAATTTTAGTATTGCAAATACTGATCGGACGAATGACAATGAAAGAGACTGTTCAGAGCACCTGGAGGTTTGGTAGGCAATATAATTTGGCTTGCTGTGAACACTTGTACTTGAAATTTCCAATTTCAGTGTGGAATTAAATTTTGACCTCATCAGCATACCTGACTTAGCACTACTGGCAAGTTTGCTAACCCTTTATTTAATGTTCTGATCTACTGTTTGTTTCAACTTTAGCAAAAACCTTCTTTTTCTTCAGTAAAGTGTAGCAGCCAAGCTAAACAAATATCAGAAAATCCTTTTAACTGTGTCCACTTCTTCTTTTGTTTGAATGCCCAGATCTCCCCACCCCGTCACGGTACCATTCCTGTGCTGCAGCCTCGCAGCAAAGGCACCTCATTTCTGCTGTTCATGAGAACCAAGGGCCCCACTGTCCCCAGGTGCGAAGGAGTTTGACTTTCCCACTCCCATTTACTCCCATGTAAGTAGAAGAGGAGCATTTTAGCAGCTTGAAAAGATGCTTGGCTCTGGACTTGGCTTCCCTGCTTTCACCCCCAGGAACTGCACATCAGAGGGTCCTGCCTTTCAAGGTGTAGGGCTGCTGGGAGAACCAAGTCCCTGGATGCCACAACACTTTGTCCACCTCTCAGGGCACAGAGCTGATGGGCAGGCAGCTGGGCATGAAGAGTCAGGCAGGGAGCTGCTCCCTGAGTGGGGCTGCGGAGCAGTGGAAGCAGATTTTTCGGGAAGTGGCAGCTCTGCCTCCCTTTTTCCCATCAGTGCCTTGGCAGGGTAGTCTTCAGGATGGCTTGGGAGCAACTACACATATGGGACAGAAGGAGAATCCCTGCTGGGTCACTCGTCTTCTTCATCCAAGGCATCTGCTGGAGCTGACCCCCTTGTTGCTTGTTGCTGGAAAGCAACTTTGGAAGCCAGGGCAAGTTCAGGGATGTGGGAGAGGATGTACAGTGCAGTGTCTGCTCTGGGTGAACCCACTTTGGCAGAGAGATTGGACTAGATGATCTCCAAAGGTCCCTTCTAACCCCTACCATTCTATGATTCTGTGTCCAAACTGAGAAACGCTGCCGTGAAAGGGGCCATCAGGAGACACAGACACCCAGCCACTGGGATGCATCGCTATCCGCGTGGCATGAGTATGACCAGAAGCCAGGTCTCCTGGAAGTGAGCTTTCCACAGCACTCTGAAGGTAGCCAAAATCTCCCCAAAGAGCCACACACATCTAATTGTCTACTCATAAATTGGAGGGGGGCCTGGAAATGACAATATAAACCCGGACAGGGCTGGCTGTGTTTACCAGCAGCTACAGCAGCTCCCACCAGTATCTGGGAGCCCACTTGTTACCTGGCAGGAGAGATGGATACCTGCTGCTCCCACAGAGGCTGGGTCCTGTTTCCAAATGGATGTCATGCCATGGCCTTCAGGCAGCTGCCCATTTTCCTCCTAATTCCTGCTCTGCTGACCTTCTGGCTCGTGGCCTCGGGACCTGGGTCTGTGTCCGCTGCAGCACAGGATCACAGCCTCCTAAGTCAAGTGCAAAGTCAGGGGCTAAGCAGAGATTAGGGATCAGGTATTTTAGTCAGTGGACATCCTAAGAACTTGATCCGAATAGCTTGGCTTAAAATAAATAACCCATTTTGAATCAGGTTTTGCTTGTGAAAGATAGACCTCCATGAACATAGGAGAGGAGATGTAGGAGAGAGATGAAGCAAGGCTGTGGAGCAAATCCTCCACAGAATCATGCCTGACAGTAATACCATATCGAGCAACACGGGCTCACTCACACTCATGTTTCTCAGTTTAAGCAATGTATCCTGTTTTCCACCTCTGTAGCGTGCAAGCAGCCGTGTTTCACTGACAGCTTGGGTTCCTGTGGGGCTGTTCCCATAAGACCAGCTCAGGAGGAAAAAACTCAGGGGAATACATGGATTTTTTTCCCAGTGGTTTCATTGGCTTTCGAATCAGGCCTAAAATGCTGCCGATGCTAAAAGTATACACACTTTTGGCTGCACACAATTAGCCATACCCTTTAATAACTTGATCCGATCCCTTTGCAGACCCAGCAGTAATACCAGGATTGGGGTGAGGCCAGGTGAGGACGAACCATCCTAGTTACACTTCAATTGTTCAAGAAGTCAAGCTTCCGCAGCTCCCGTCTAAGAAAAACGGGTCCCTCTTAACTCCAGCAACCAAATCCTGCTCCCCCTTAAGCTGCCAGGTGCTTTCTCCCACGGGATCCTACCTTCCCTGCTCTGTGCCCTGTGGGGTACTGAGCACGCCTGCATCACCTGCACTTGCAGCCCGGCTACAGACTTTGCTTTTTTGCCCTGCCATCGCACCGTCTCATGAGCTGTGGGGATGTGAGCGGGGCTGGAAAACACACCAGCCCCACTTGATTGCCAGCGGCCAGCTATTTGCAGGGCTCAGAAGCCTCTGTTTTTGGCTGGCCCCAGTGTGGCACACAACAAAGTCGGCTGCCGTGTGTCATTGCGGTGATGAGGATGGGAGGAGCTGGCGATGCCAGGGCCCTGCTGCAAGGAGAGCCCGGAGGATGAAGACAGGGGAGAAGTCTCTCCCGTGTTTGCCGTGTGGCAAAGGGGACTTCTGAAGGCACGTTCTGCTTGCGATGGTTTTGCAGACACCTTGTCGTAACCCTGCCAAGGCAAAGCCTCCTCACACGGGTGGTTTCTGCACCTTGCTCTCCATCCAGTCATCCTCCTGCTCTCCTGCTGCCCACATTCCTCCTTCCCCGTGCGCTCCCGTCGGTGAGAGCTTGGCCTCGGTGCGCTCACCTTTGGCTAGGGATTTTCAAAGTCAGCTGCCAAACAACCTCTAGTTCGACCAGGTGACTGCTGAAGGCAGCTGTTCTTACTCAGTAACCCCCTTTGTTTTCCCTCCCCCGGACCTCAGGATGCTCCTTCCCTCTCCGTGCAGTGCGCCAGTGCTGCCGGACGGATCCAAGCATGGCCAGCCTGGGCTGTGGGAAACCCTTCCACTCTTGCCGGAGCCAGCTGGCCATCGGCGGGCAGTTTGCAGCATGGTATCACCAGCACGGTGGAGGCATGAGGGATGACACAGCAGGGGAGTGGGTTCCTTGGGATGCCAGTGGAGAGAGGAAAAAAAAAAAAAAAAAAAGAAAAAAGAAAGAAGGAAGAAGGTGGTGCTGGCCTTGTTGGGTCAGAGCAGGGTCTCCGGTTTTGGGACGCAATAAAACACACAGATTTAAAAGTAAAACATCACATTGCCTTGCTCCCAGCCAAATCCTGCTCTCTTGTAGCACCTTCATTGCCCCCAGGTAGCAAAAATCTTGTAGTCATTTCTCATCTTAATTCTCCTGCCCCGGGGTGCCACCAGCTCCTCTCCCCTCCGGCAGCAGGAGGGGGTCTTCCTAGGGCTCCCCGCCTCCAGACACCAAGCCTGTGCTGTTGTGGCACGATACATTAGAGCAGCTGTAACCCTGTTAGCCCCACTAATCCCTCTGGGTCAGGAAAATGCTATTTAACAGGAGGGATGCAGCAGTGCGTAGAGACTATGGTGGCAGGAAGAGCAGCAGGGGCAGGAGGGATGTGGCAGGGTTTAGCAGAGGCGCAGAGGGAGGTAGCCCCAGATCCCTGATCCTCAGGTGCTACCACTGGCAGTAGGTTTCTGGGGCTCCTGAGGTTACCCCAGGCCCAGCTAAAGTCCACAGATTTGAACCCGAGGTCTCCAGGGCTGCAGCCACAGCTCAGTCCCTGCACAGCGTTCACACCTCATCACAACCACCGTGTACAAAGAGGCTCAAGCCTCTGTTTCCATTCCGAGGGTTTTTTTCTTCTTCACGGATTTATTAAAAAAAAAAACAGGGTCTCCTGGCATCCCTCAGGATTTCTAGGAAAGGTATTTAAAAGAAAAACCCTCGGATCCGTAGGTTTCTATCAAAATAATGGCGCCTATGATGACAGGCAAAGTATAAACGCTTAGGCAGACAAAGATAAGCGTTGGTGCTGTGGCTGCCTATTTAAATCAGATCTCCGCAAACGCCGGTCTGGATAGGAGAGACCCAAAGCCTTTCTTGCTTGTTACGTGAGCCTAAGCAGAAGACCTTTATTTGAAGCTTTTTTCTGCTTTCATATGTCACAGCAGCAGAATTCTCCAGCAGTGGAGGGCAGCTTTTCTCTAATTTTAGATCTTTCTCTCGAAAGATGGCAGCTGACAACGGAGACAGGCCTCTGAAAAGGACGGATTTGAAGGCATGCCTTTTTACTAAAGGCATACAAGCTGTGCAGCGCGGCGGTGCTTGTGAGATCAAACCGAGTGGATTTCGGATTCAAATCCCACCCTACTTTGAGGTCAGACTCCAGGCAATGTGTCCCAAGCCGCTCGCCAACGGAAAGGCAGGCGATGTTTTTTTTTTAGAAAAAAAAAAAAATACAAATAGTGAGAGCTGAGGAGGAGGAGCAGGAGCGGGGATAAATGATTTACACACAGCTAACCCGCTGAGGAAGTCAAACAGATGCTTTATTGTCTCTGAGGGCTCCTGGCTGGATGTATCCATTTTTAAACAAAGCTTGTTGTATCCCGGTGAATCGTTTCAGGCAACGAATTGTCCTGCAAGGTTCAAGGCAAAGCTTCTCTGTTTCCCTCCCAAACAGCTCGTTGCACCAACCCACCACATGGGCAGAGAGGTAGGAAAAAGCCCCACCAGGTAATTTGCAATCCCCTATTTTTCTGTCCACGATGTGTCTGATGGACTTTAAATAGCAAGCTTAGGAGACACCTCGACAAGCTGCTTTAAGTTACTTAGTTATTTGTTTAAGTTATTAAGACAGTTCAGTGAAACTGTGTTAAACTGCAGATTAAGTTGTTAAGCCACTTTCCATCATATTTGAGAAATCGTGGCAGTCTGGCGAAGTTCCTGCAGACTGGAAAAAGGGGAACATAACCCCAATATTCAAAAAAGGAAAAAAAGAAGACACAGGCAATTATAGGCCAGTCTGTCTCACCTCTGTGCCTGGCAAGATTATGGAGCAGATCCTCCTGGAATCTCTGCTAAGGCACATGGAAAATAAGGAGGTGATTGGAGACAGCCAACATGGCTTCACCAAGGGCAAATCAAGCCTGACAAATTTGGTGGCCTTTTATGATACTGCCACACACTTAGTGGACAAGGGCAGAGCAACAGATGTCATCTACCTGGACTTGTGCAAAGTGTTTGACCCTGTCCCACACGACATCCTGGTCTCAAAATCAGAAACTAATGGATTCGATGGATGGACCACTTGGTTGATAAGGAACTGGCTGGATGGCCGCACTCAAAGGGTTGTGGTCGATGGCTCAATGTTCAATTGGCAGCCAGTGATGAGTGGTGTTCCTCAGCAGTCCGTTCTGGGACCAGTGCTGTTCAACATCTTTGTTGGAGACATGGACAGTGGGATAGAGTGCACCCTCAGCAAGTTTGCCGATGACACCAAACTTGGTGGTGTGGTCGACACGCTGGAGGGAAGGGATGCCATCCAGAGGGACCTGGACAGGCTTGAGAGGTGGGCTTGTGCAAATCGCATGAAGTTTAACCAAGCCAAGTGCAGGGTCCTGGGACGTGGAAATCCCTGGCACAAACACAGGTTGGGCGAATGGCTAGAAAGCAGCCCTGAGGAGAAGGACTTGGGGGTGTTGGTGGATGAGAAGCTCAACATGAGCCGGAAATGTGTGCTGGCAGCCCAGAAAGCCAACCGCATCCCTGGCTGCATCAAAAGAAACGTGGCCAGCAGGTCACAGGAGGTGATTCTGCCCCTCTACTCTGCGCTTGTGAGACCCCACCTGGAGTACTCTGTCCAGCTTTGGAGTCCCCAACACAGAAAGGACATGGATCTGTTGGAACGGGTGCAGCAGAGGGCCACCAAGATGATCAGAGGGATGGAGCACCTCTCCTATGAAGACACCTCTCCCCTGAAGACAGGGTTTGTTCAGCCTGGAGAAGAGAAGGCTCCGGAGAGACCTTACAGCAGCCTTCCAATATCTGAAGGGAGCCTACAGGAGAGCTGGAGAGGGACTCTTTGTCAGGAAATGTAGTGACAAGACAAGGGGTAACAGTTTTAAATTGGAAGAGGGGAGATTTAGATTAGATACTAGAAAGAAATTCTTTCCTGTGAGGGTGGTGAGACACTGGAACAGGTTGTCCAGGGAAGCTGTGGATGCCCCATCCCTGGAGGTGTTTAGGGCCAGGCTGGATGGGGCTTTGAGCAACCTGCTCTAGTGGGAGGTGTCCCTGCCTGTGGCAGGGGAGTTGGAACTCGATGATCTTTAAGGTCCCTTCCAGCCCAAACCATTCTACAGTTCTATGAAAACCTTGATGTATAAACAGAACATTTTGACTGAGTAGCCTCATGGCTTGTAGTATTTTGCTATTTAGAGCAAAGTTGCCAAGCGGAAGCTATCAGCTGAGTTGAGTTAGTCACGGGCGGTGACTTTTTTACCACAGAGCTATTCCCTTATCACAGATGCGTCACCCTTAGTGTCCTCCCTGGAGGCAAGTGACACATTCTCTCCAGGGCCCTTTTTTTTTGCCATTAGAAGGCAATGTAAAGCATCCCTCTGTGTATCTGCCTCATCTCACTCTGGCCACTGTTGTGATGCCCAGATAAGAGACATGAAAATTAGGAGTTGCCTAACAAGGCACAGCTTTCCTTCTGAATGACTTCCGATCGGGAATGATCAATCTGTGCGGCACAGAGGGCTGCCCTGACAGACAGGCAGCAGCCTGGAGGCTGAGCTTCCAACTCCCATTTAGGTTTGCGTTCAATTCTACGTAACTTTTAAAAGGAATTTTGTATCTGACTTTGTTCAGGTGCGCATTCATCATGGATCAATGTGCTGTGGAGTTATGAACTTTAAAGGGATGTTGTTGGGCTAAAAATAATCTTGGCCAACTTCCCTCTTGCTAATCAGCTGCTGACAGCCGCACGAGCTGAGTGGGAAATGCCTGTCTGTGGTTTGCACTCCTTTTGCACAGGAGATGGAGACAGGGCAGAACCCAACAGAGAGCTTCCTTGGGAAGGTCTGATGCAGAGAAACATCCCGCGGTGGGGTTCAGAACTGTCAACCTTAGGCATATTCTTTCTGGAGTGTTGAGCAATTCCTTCCCTAACTTAACAGAGTGAATTTCAAATATCTAATCTAGCTTTCAGCTGCATGTTATTAGCCTTTTTTTCCCCTTTCAGTTTGAATTGGGAAAAAAAAAAAACCCAAACCAAAACACAGAGGAAAACCTAGGCTTCCCTCTGTTAGTTTTCCTTTGCAGTCTGATGCGCAAAGCTCTACTGCAGATTTGCAAATGCTGCTGGAGAGTGTTCATTTACATCAGAACACGCTGTTCACAACCGATTTTTTAAGCCCCCTCTGCTTCTCTATTAATTTTACGCTGTGAAACAAAATAGTGCAAAAATGATACATACAATGGTTTTGACAGCAAACTAAATAAGGGGCTCTGTAGGAGGTGCCATCACTGATTTAGCCCGTTTTGTTTAGACAAGAAGGAGAGGGCTTGCTTTAAGAAAAATCATTCTCCAAAGAACAGGGAATGGGGAGGTGAAGGCTGGTAGGCAGTCGCTGCCTGAGGAATGCCTGATCTCAGGGACACCTACCTACAGGCAATTGCTTTCCCTTCACAGGATAGCCAGCTACATGTGCTACTCTGCCACCCGAAGAAGAAGAGGAAGAGTCTCTCTTATCCTACAAAGGGGAATTTTTCCACTGGCTCACTCTCCCCTACCAAAAACAAAAAAAAGGCAAGGATCTGTCATCTTCTTCCTGTCCTTAGTCCCTGAGTGCCTTGCAGTGCTTGCCTGTCTTTAAAAATAACATGGGGAGCATGGCTACAAACACCTCTTGGCAAAGGAGGGGAAGGGAAGAGTGCAGTGCAACCAGCTATGGCAAAGACTGTTGTTTTCTACAGGGAGCAAAACAAGGCAAAGATCTTCAGGTGGGAAAACATGCAAATGAAAAAGAAAAAAAAAATAAAATGCATAACCCACGCATCACACAAATCTTACTCTTGTCTGTGCGCGTGGCTCTCCTGTTGTGAGACCAGACATGGAGGAGAGGCTGTTAATATTGTTCAGATAAACATGGCATTCCCCTCCTCTGCTCCTGCTGAGAAAAACACCCTGAGGTGGTGCAGAAGGAGGCTTTCACAAGAGTACAACCCGTTCCAGTGCTGGTGAGGGGATGCCTGGGTCACCCGAACACCCGTTTCCCCTCTCCTCCTCTGACCATCCATCACGAGGTGCTCTCAGAAGTCTTGTGACCCCCACACCCCACGGTCCCCAGGGGAGGGGCCGTATCCTGCACCCCTGGGATGGCTCTGGAGCAAGGGCCAGCTGCCTGCTGCCAGAGCTGCTTCTTGTGATGTTTGCATCTCCATCAGTCGCCAGTGCCACCGGCTGGGGACTGGCACTGCTCTGCAGTCTCCTTGGCACCAGGCACATTACCGGCACTCACAAATCATCCTCACAGTAATTAGGAGCAATTAGTGACTTAATGGAGAGTCTTTGGGGACTTCTAAGCCTGCCTCATGAGCGTGGGTTTTTTTTTTTAGGCCGGTGGAAGTTGAGAAAGCCCTCAGGAATGCTGGTGGCACCCGGCTGTCCCTTATCTCTGCTCCTGCCCCATGGGTTGGTTTGTGCGCACCCTTCCTGGCCATCGCCCCAACGGTGGAATGCCACCCGCCTGCCCTTGGTGGCATTCCTGGCAAGCTCCCGAGCAGCCACGGTGGACCTCCCGCTGCAGCCCCCACCTCACCTCCAGACCTCTTCCCGGCCACGAAACCCATGCATGAGTCCTTGCANATGCTGGGCTGTGAGCGTGGTACTCGCATGTGCCCAAGACTATAATTAACACGGACACTTATCACTTCTTATTTCGAGCAGCACCTTTATATCTGTGAACCTCTCTCGGCTGCTTGGTTACTCACCCGCTGAGGCAGGTGTTAAGCACTCTTTGGTATAGCCAATTTTTTTTCAAGACTTGTGTGCTGTTTCACCGGCAAACAGCAAGTGACATGAAGACATGTCAATAGAAATAGTGAACTGCACAATTACAACAGCTCAATATATATATATATATACGGTTCTTAGGTCAGTATGTAAATTGCTGGTTTTAGAAAGTACACATTTTTCCCTTTCGTGTGGGATCTCATCTTACCTTTCTCTAACTACAGGCATTCTGCTATATAATTGGCTCTACTACAGTATGACAAGTTATTTCGTAACATGTTGTCAGCAGTTTCAATTGCACAAATCGATCCAGGCATTGGAAATTTAAAATAGAATTTTTACCTTTATTGCCTAGTTTAGTTTCTACCTGTTCTCTGCAGTATACAGGGAATATTAGTCTCAACTATGTCATTTCAGTCCAAATTCCAGATCACTATTTGCTTGGCGTATTTTTAATTGAGCTGGCTGAAGGTGAAACTCACTCCATTGAATAATAATACCTGCCCTTTTAGAAGAATGACAGAGATGAAAATAGAATTAATTCAGAGATCCAGTCCTGTGGTCTAGCCACTGGGCACACATCCTCCAAATTAGATAGGACAGAATGGGAACTCCTTTGAAATTACCAGGCAGCCGGTTCGAAATAAATGCAAAGGAATGCTTTTCCATACCATACGTAATTGAACTGGGGAACTCACTGCCACCAGATAATGTGGAGGCCCCCAGTATAAACAGGTTTCAGCAGGACTTAGCCAGAGTTGAGAAGATGGACTAACTGGTGCTGCAGGGCACAGAGGTTCAACTGCAAGCTCCAGCTCAGACAGTCCTTCAAGATTCACATCTGCCAGAAGCCGAGAAGGTGGCGATGAGATGGATCACCTTCTGCTTGCCATGTTTCTCTAACTCCTTCCGTCCGCGTTCACCCCTGGCTGCTTTCAGGAATGCATGACCAGGCTGATCCAGAACCTTTGGTCTGACCCTGCATACCACTCCCAGTTTCAGCCCTGCAATATGGCACAAGACAAGCCGTGTGGTCCCCAGGCACAGCAGATCACGTGTATAAAGGCACTGATCCTGAGATGCTGTGTGCACCCCTGCTCTGGAGACAAGACCGTTCCACACATCTCTCCTTTTCTAAGTACCAAGGTTTGCAGGGATAAAACCATGTTTTACTGGAAGAGCTATAGGCAAAGCAGTGCATTCAACCCAGAGCTGACTTTGCAGTGCCTTAGTGACCCTCCAAGAGAATTCAAGGTAGACCACATTTTTTGTGTGTGTGCTTGTTATCTTATCTTTTAAGTCCTTCGGAAGGCTGTGGTCTGCCTTCAACTGACACGAACACAGCCTGACTGCATATCTTTGAGGAACTGATTGCATGGCTTTTTAGCTCCCATATAACAGGTAAAGAGCCTTTCCAGTTCTGTCTCTTATGCAACACACGGCTCCTCAGTAGACGATGCTTTCATTAGCATCCCTACCAAAGATGCCAGGTCAGACCTTAATCCTCTGTCTTCAGTGGTCCCAGTGCAGTCAGTGCTCTCAGACGTCTCCTCCTAATCCATCTACCCTAGAGCTCAGGAAATAGCTATTTTCCAGCTCTTCCAAGAAAGCTAGGGGTGTGACCTCCTGGAAAGCAGCTCTGCGGAGAGGGACCTGGGATTTCTGGTGGACAAGAAGTCGATCGTGAGCCAGCAATGTGCCCTTGTGGCCAAGAAGGCCAATGGTATCCTGGGGTGGCCAGCAGGTCGAGGGAGGTCATCTTTCCTCTCTACTCTGCCCCGGTGAGGCCACATCTGGAGTACTGTGTCCAGTTGTGGGCTCCCCAGTTCAAGAAGGACAGGAAACTACTGGAGAGAGCCCAGCGGAGGGCTACGAAGATGATTAACAGAGACTGAGGCACCTCTCGTATGAAGAAAGGCTGAGAGACCTGTGTCTGTTTAGCCCAGAGAAAAGGCTGAGAAGGGATCTCATCAATGCTTATAAATATGTAAAGGGTAGGTGTCAAGAAGATGGGGCCAGACTCTTCTCAGTGGTGCCCAGTGAGAGGACAAAGGACAACAGGCACAAAATCGAACACAGCAAATTCTGTCTCAACATGAGGAAAACCTCCTTTATTTTGAGGGTGACAGAGCCCTGGAACAAGCTGCCCAGAAAAGTTGTGGAGTCTCCTTCTCTGGAGACATTCAAAACCCACATGGATGCGTTCCTGTCCAGCCTGCTCTGGGTGAACCTGCTTTGGCAGGGGGGTTGGACTAGATGATCTCAGAGGGCCCCTTATACCCCTACCATTCTGAGATTCTGTGCGGGTTGTCCCCAATTCCTCCTTTCAGGGCACTATTTTCCCACATGCAATTACTCCCCCTGTTCATTTTAAGGCAGTGAGCATGCTGCCAGGGACTGGAAATGACCCTGTGGTTCACCAAGGGGCCAACTGTAGAGGAACACTTGCAGAAGCTGGATATGATACAATTACTAACAAAATACTATTATCATGACCCAGGAGGCTGACTGTCTGGGTCCCACACGGTGGCTGCCTGCACAGCAATATATCATTCAAACGTTTTCCCCCATTCATGACATTCCGTAAAGGCTCGTAAGGTATCCGTTTTCCGTAAATACTGGGGACAGACCCTGCTAAGTGGTTGAGGTGTCCATTTTCTCTAGAGATGCCTACATCCCAAGGGTGTCAGTGGGAGCGTGTTAACCGTGTCAGCTTGCAGTGGCACATGGGAGGCTGGTTTTAATTTCTGCTCAGACCGTTTCCCACACTGTGGCTGTGTGAAGGAGACATGAATTGCAGGCTACATGTGGTGGTTCTCCACAAACTACCAGCGCTGGGTAAAATTCACCCTGCCAGGCCTTCCTCCAAAAGTTATGGCCCAGTTTAGGCAGGAGGACAGTGGGAGCAGCAGAGCTGCTATACTGCTGTGCCGTAAGAAGTTTATCCATGCTAGCCTGAGAGTCAAAATGGAAAACAGCGGTCCAGGAGACGGATAAGAAGGGCACACAGACCTGAGATGGGTAAAGAGAAAGAGCCCAGAGGAATGTAAAATGAGTGAGCTTCCATCACCTTCGGTATCTGTCTTGGTAGCAGGGCTTTTGGACAAGATTTTTTTGGAGATTTCCATGAGAGATCTTGGCACCGACTGACACAAGGCTAACTCCCATCCTCTTGGTTGCTTCTGTGCCTGTGGAAGGTGAGGAAAAAATTCCAAATGCATGAATGAGGTCTGGATCAGACTGTACAGTGCCAGATGATCAACCCCCCAGTTGCTCAGCCTGTTTACCTGGGCTGGTGCAAATTCACACCTCGAAGATGAGAAGCACCTCCAACTTACTATGGGGTGATCTTGTTTAACTCAGAGTTTTTCTAATATAATGTTGTTCCTTGTGACATAACTATACCCATTCACCTGGCTTCAGGCTTGTTAATAATTGAGAAATACTTAGTGGCACCTGTTGTGGAAGTACCAATGACTTGATGCCAGCAGAACCACATCCTATAATGGGCTGGAATTTATCTACGGATCCTTTCCTTACAGAAGAATAATTATCTGATTAGCATTAATGTAAGTGAGTGTCATAACTATGATGGACCTAGCTCTCCCCTTCTCTTGTAGGAACTGTGATATTTGAAGAATCCACAAAACAGGAGGTAGGGTTACAAGCCTGTTACATGATGATCTGGTGCACACACTCATAGGCTCTTTTTAATACCAAGGACTTCTTTCTAAGCCGAGATTTATTTATTCTAGTTTACAGGCACCTTAAAGTCCAGCTGTAAATGCAAAGCTCATAGTGGTGCTCTGAGGACAAAATTCAGGAATTCTCTGGTTCAAGAGCCACCAAAATGCAATGGGGAAACTCACCAAGCTTCGGATAATGCCCAGAGAGCTGGCCATTGGGAAAGGCACTGCAACTTATTTTGCTCTAGGATCGTTGCCTATGAGGAAGCTGGGTACCTGTGACAAAGGTTCACATGGGCCTCCAATGCTAACATGGTATCTATAAAGTGCGGCTCTGCCATAAGCACCACAGAAAGGGACTAAGGAAGGTCAGAGAGGCACGTCCTGAACCCTCCTATTACCCTCAGCCAGCAGCTATATCCATCATTGGAGTTGAAGCATTGGAAAAGAGACCTCAGAGGGGCCAAAGGGGTTTTTGCAGTGGGAGAGAAAATCCTTCTCCATGGCCCTCCTCCCTTGGCTGCAGCACAACTACTCCAGCAGTTGGGGTGTGCTTGGAGGGACATACAGCTGAATGCTAAATTCATTTATTTCTCCAGTTGGACTACACCTACCTATTTACCAAGTTTAACTGTGTGTCTCTCCAGCCTCACATGGGCACTCACTTGTTTTCTTCTCCCATTGCCACGAAAGAGTTGAGTGTTTTTCAACAGCTGGCTGGGAGCACCCACAGCTGGAAGACAGAGGATAAAGAGACTTTCCTAGTAAAAGGTGGGAGCAGCGGATCACATTCCCTCTGGCACAGCGGGAGCTTCGCCCTAATCTCCCACATCTTGCATGGGTATCTCAACAACCTCCTGCTCTGCTCATCACTATATGAAATAAAATTATGTTTATAAAAACGCAAGACACATTTTCATACAGTGTCATAGAAGTTGCCCTTGCACAAAATGTGGATTCCTGCTTTGAGTAGGAGGGGCATAATTCAATAATTTCTACAGTGTTAGCACCTTTTATTTCCAAATGGTTCATCTCTTAAAATGTGGGTGGTGATAGTAGTGGTGGGGTTTTTTTTATTTTACACTCTAAAGTATATCCAAGGAAACAGGTATCTTTTAAGAGCAACTGTAATCACGATGACTTAGGAGAAAAAGTAGAGAGGTAACACATGTCTCTTTGAAACTGTAAAGGGAATTTAAGTAAGTAAAATCGATAACTTGTGCTGGAACCCAGACATGGTGAAGGCCTAGAGTCAGTCTGGTATTCGAAGGCAACTTGCTGAGCTGATGCTGGGACAATTTACACCAGTATTTGTTTTATTAGTGTCATAAACTGCCCTAGCTGAACTAATGGTCAGGATTTAGGAGTGGGTCAATATTGAAAAAAATCCATTAATTGATTATGGTGTTTTTCAAACTTTTTGAACTGCCAGTGCTGTTTTCTTCAGTCAGCATATCTACAGAAGGAGGCTATTTGCAGAAAGGGTGGCTTTTTTAAACCTTCTTCCTCATTAACACATTCTTCATCCAGCGAAGGCTGTAAAAATGCCATGTGAGTTCAGCCACCAACCGCTCCCCATGAGTGGAAAATTAGCCACAACTGCTCCAAAGAGGAGTCTTAGTGAATAGTTCGCAAGGCCTCCTTCTGCTAAACCTTGTTCAAAGAAACTAACACCAAAACATGAAAAAAAAAAAAGTCACCCAACCTTGTGGCCAAGGATCAAGGCTGAATCCAGCTAAGGATTCACCCACCCTTTTTCTGCCTGGGGACTTGCCTGTCTTGGGTGTTGAGTGATGTCTTGCAGAAACACAGTGCTTCACCTCCAGCAGCATGGGGCTCTCACTGCTGCAGAGTCACCCTGGCTCAGGGCCACCCCACAGGGGAGAAACCCCCACCCCGAGTCACCAGCACCGACTGCTTCCCGCTGCAGCAGGGTCTTTTGCAAAACACCCTCTGTGAGCATTGATTTGGCCTCGTTCTTCACTTGAACTTCATCCAAGAACAGCACGAGGCAGTACGGCTGGAGGTGCCGTTTGGAAAACCTCGTTCATGAAATGTAAATAGTTGTAGGTGATTGCATAGATAATATGGTCTCATGAAGGAACCGCTTGATATGTCAGTGTTAATACCTGCATCCCTTCATTTCCCCAGTGTTTGTATGCACAGTACATATTTTGCTTATAGAATACAGAGCAGGGTTGTAATAGAGATGTCTTCAAGCTACATTTATTTGATGTATTTGTTTTTACATTATTTTTATGCTACTAGTGAATGGGCTGTTTGGGAATCAAAATGCCAAAGCTGAGGTATGAACGGGATCGCTCATCTCCATCCCCCATCATGCATGATAAAGAAATCAGAGCGGTATTGATTGTGGTAGAGAGGGGAACAGAGTATACTACACTCAGTATGCAAGTCCATGCTAGTCATTTAACACCTTGGAAAAGGTGGCATTTTTGCCCTAACTTTTTCCAAAGTTTAGAGTATGGCGGGACAGCATCATGACTTTTGTGAAGAAACAGGAGGAAATACCTTTCAGTAAGAATAATTAACAAGCAGCTTCATCAAACGGTGGCGATTATGCATCCTTCAACGTTGAAAAATGGCAGGGAAAAGATGTCTTTCTTTAACCAGCGCACCGCAGGCATTCAGACCTCTGCAAAGAGGGATCCCGGCAGGACTAGAGCCAGGGCTGTCAGTTCCTGAACTGTCAGTGTCTCATTGTGTCCCAAGGGCACTTCTCCCCCAGTCTGGGTCACTTTGGCAGGTTTGCTGGCTGCGATTTTAGCAACAGCAGCCTGGGATCAGGCTGGGGCAGCTCTTCCTCTCTGCTCCAGGGTGAGAGGAGCTGCTATGGCTGGTCTGGTTTGGAGATGCCCGCACCAGGGTAAGGGCGGACACTCGGTTAGCTTCAACTGAACCAAATAAAAAAGCTTGATTTCAACCAAGAAAAATGCGCGCTCTGCCACTTCTGTCCAAATTTGTACCAGGCAGTGGCCTGTCCCCCACCCCTGGAGGCTGTGCCTCTGTGATCTCGGACCCCCGGATGCCTCTCCCCGCTCTGTCTCAGCTGCTGCTTCCTACAGGTTCTCGCCTTTTTGTCTTTTGTCCTCCTGGACGAGGTCAGCCAGACTGTGCCTCTCTCCCACCGGGGAGAAACTGCTGAAGACCCATCACCTGCATTGTGCAGAGCACACGGGATTTGCATTTATGTGTTTAGACCCTGCTGAAAGTGCTCCTTATCTCTCTCACCCATTGAGCAAGGGATGTAATAACCCGCAAGCCCTTACCGATACCCAGGAGACGAACCTTGCCATCTCCAAACAGCCCGTGACACTGCGTCCAAGACCCTGGCCTCAGCCCTGCGGGAGCCCTGCTCAGACCACCTCCAGGCAGGTACACATGGATTATGTATCTCCGCTTTTTTGTTACTTTCTCGATGGTTATCAAATGCACTCTTAGGTCTGTGTGTGCTTTATCCTTCTCCCTTGCTGAGAAGTGTGAAAAACAAGGCCTGAGAGTTTAAGAGCAAAGATATTTTTTTTTTCTGTGTCTAGGTTTGAGGTCAACATTTGAAAAAACTACCTCCAGCTCCTAAAATAAGCTGTGAAGGTGTCACCGGTCTGTGATATGCAACTGCCTGAGGAACAAGTGTATTTGCACAGGAAAGGGTGCTTGCTAATTGGTTTATGCCTGTACAAATGGGCACACTCGTGTGTGGGCAGATCAGTAGATACCAAACAGACAAGAAATGGAAACCTGCAATATAAATGGACAACAGCATTTAAAAAAATGCAAGTGTTTGGTTTTTTTTTTTTATGGTGCATTTATAACAGGCTATTCATAAGCCTGTTATCCCTCATGAGCTAGCGTTAAAGCAAAGTGAGATCTGCAGGGAGAAGTAACACCTTGTATCAGACCAGATGATAACAGCCTGAAAAAAACAGGTATATTGGGACACACAAAACCCTCCTCAGGGCAGAGCAACATTTTCTGGCCAGATCTGACAAAAAGTCCATGTGTCTGTTAGATTTGTCTGTTTTTCATGGCTTTCAGTGGTTACAATTTCTGTCAAGTCGTGGGATGCAGCCTCCAGGATCAGCTGGGAGCTGGCAAGGGACCCCACACCCCCAGGGATGCCCACATGCCGTGCCAGCAGCTCCCCTGCTGTGACACTCGCTCCTGCAGCCAGCAGCTCCCTGCCAAGGGCCTCTCTGACGCCCAGTATGAAGCCAGGGCTGCTGGAATCACTTTTCTATGGAAAATGTGGATTTCTGCGGTTAGACACGCTCCGTGGGGATATCAGTGGTCTCCAGCAGGCTCCTCGGTCCCTGGTTTCCTCCCAGTGCTTGGACCTACAATCTGGAGCTGCCCAGTTCCTCCAGTTAGCCCATTTACCAGGATGGAAGAGGTTCAGAAGGGTTGAGAGCCTTGAGGGTCTCACAAAGGTGTAGTGCTTCCCTTTCTTGGACCTGGGCCAATCTGCTAAGTAGGGTGCATTTAGGAGATCCTGACTTGGAGGATGCTTGTCTTGGAGAGGGTGCTTAACTCAGGGGTGCTCAGCCCTTTGGGGCTTCCCCCTTACCAACTGGTGCACCCCCAGTGACCTCCACAGCCTCAAAATATGTTGGAAGAGGTCAAAATAAATTGCTTAGACTTTCGGGGGGCGGTGGGGGGAAGTAACTTCTGCTTTGTACCACATTTTTGTTCCACACTGGAATGAGATTTTTCTGGGGGTTGTTGCTGAAATTTGGGAAGGTCCTGTAAACTCACCGTTCCTCGACCAGAGCCCTTCCCGAGGAGCAGCTCTGCAGACTCCTCCGGGCGTGCTGCCAAACGGAGGGGACGCTTTCGCAGGAGCGCAGGAGGGAGACGCAGAGGGGCCCTTCGACTCTCTCCTGTCTCTATATTTGTACCAGGAGAAGCTAAAAAAAGAAATGCTTCCGTACCTTGGGTTGCACTAAATATAACCATCTAGCTGGTTCTATATATACATTTTAAAAAGCATGACATGCAATACTCGCAAAGAGATGAGACTGGAGAATAAATTACGATGCCAGAGGGCCAGAGCTGTCAGTCACTCCATGCATGGTAAAACATTGATTGATTTGGTCCTAGAGAACGGCTGACTTTTCTCTTTGTCTTCCTCCGACATAACAAACTCAGTGTATTTTCTGATTTACAAAAAAAACCCACTCTAAAAATAATAATAACTTCTATCATCTGAAATCCCAGGGAGTACCACGGATGTGGTAGAGAGAAGATTTTGGTTCATCTAGGGTTAAAACCTCCATCCAGCAGCGCCAGTGATATCAGTCACTAATAGTAACCTTGCGTAGCTGCATGCATTAAGGTGGTATTGGATGATAAGGCTGAAGAGCAAAGCAATCTGTTGGGCTACAGCTGAAAATAGAGTCACTGCTGCAGAGGGAAAAAACTTCATTCCCTCCCTGGCTCTTTCTTCAGAAATGAAAACGCAGGGAGTGGTGCTGAGGGAGGGAAAATCTGATTTCCCACCGCTGAGAGACAGGGTGGCACTTGTGAGAAGGACTTCAAGGTCACGGTGGCGATGCTATCAGCGGTGACGGGGGAGCCAAGCAGACAACAGGTGAAGGCCTTTCGGAGGTGGCGGTGCACTGCTGAGGAAGATCATCCGATAGCCAGCCGTGGCAAGCTGCCTGCTGGGGGGCACCTTCAGCCCTTGTTTCCCACGTGGATGCATGGGAACTTGGCCATCAAGGTGACAATCAGGAGGGGCGAGAGGTAAAGGAGCCTCAGCTAATGAGCCTGTAGATAACCGGGGTGTTTGTGGTCATGCTGTGCGAAAGGACTCCTTTGCTCACTTCTTTAGGTCTTTCCCCTTTGTCCCCGGCCACGTCTCCGCCTGTATTTGCACGCTGACATATAGGAATGACACACAATAGTGTAACCTAGGCAGTATGTGCAGCAGTATGGCTCTGAAGTATGGGCCATCATCACACCCAGGTGGGTCACACCCGGGGATGGGCACAGTCCCCACTTGCACCGTGCAGGGGCCAAGTGATGATGGCTGCAGCCACCCACCATCACAACCACCAGGTGGTCCTCCCTCAACCTCTTCCCCAACCGCACGCTGTCCCAGTAAACCTCCTCCTGCTGCGGGCAGCTCCTGAGACAGCAGCAGTGCAGAGTCAGCCTGGGAACAAACTCATGTTTTCTTTGATCACACAGACTCAAAAGCAAATAAATGAAGTGGCTGGGAATCAGGAGGCTCGATGAAGGCCAAATGAACTCTGGTGGCATCTTAAAGACCGTGTAGTCTCAAAACTGCAGCTCTGCCAGTAAAAAGCAGGGATTTGAAGGCAGGACCCTGTATTTCCATTGATACCTTATTCCCTAAATTGTGTTCCACCAACAACTCTTACCTTGGGCAAAGCACTTACTAGCTTGGCACCTCTGTTTACTCCTCTTCATGTGACAAAGAGAAATCCTAAACCACTTCACAGGCTTGTGTCAGAGTTTGATAGCCAATATTTACATAGGTCTTGGAGATCCCTGGTCGGGAGGCACTACAAAAGGGACATCTACATCAAAGGTGCAAATATACACCGAGGTGGTTCAGAGAGTACAATAACTGGCTTTTGCAAAGAGGCTACTTGAACTGAGGGCAGCAGCATGAAAAAAGGTTGCACAACCCAGTCAGGACACGTTCCAAGGCGATACTCAGACCTTACTCAAGTCAGGCCTTTCTAGAGGGCAATGGAAATTTCACCGTGTTAGAAACGGTACACGGCACTCGGGAACTCATGAGCTGAATCTGGACCACCTTCCCTAAGTTATCTGATTTGGGTGGGGAATTAAAAAAATGCCACTTAGCATGGCAATGAGCATTCTGACCTACCGCTTGTTTTTTCACCAGTCTTTTTTGTCCTCATAATGCTCTTGCTCTCCAAACTCCAGAGCTGATTCGGACACTTAAAAGCCTGCAGTCAAGGGTTTCTCTGATTATGCCAACACTCAGCAATCCCACTGGCACAAATACTTACAGATCCTTGGTGTTCTTTTGCAATTAGGGAACAAGTATATTCTTGCAGTTTAAGCACCAGGGAGGTATGTGGGAGATCTGGATTAAATACTATCTTCGACAAAACCTTCTTGCAGAAACTTCCATAATACTGAATCTCTCTGTAAGCACTTGTGCTCCTGAACACCGCATGGCTTCTGTTCCCTACTCACAGTGAATTTGCCCCCTGACACCTACATAAGCTTTTTTTGGTGGTACTGGCTACCTGACCTGCTCTGTGCCCTGAAATCTTAGCTATGTCTCTTACAGCTATCACTACCCACCTCTTAAATGAGGACTGTGCTTCCTTTCTCATAGAGCATACAGTGCAGTGCTGACTATCCCCTGGAAATTCTGTGCAGGATTTTTGGACAGATAACAGCACTGCCATACCTCCCATCGCGCCCATAGGACTAAGAAGCTACAGGACCTAAGTAATCTTACAATGTGAGTGGGAAGGGAGCTAGAACTTATCACAGATGATGTTTTGGTTTGTGGGTCGTTTGTGGTTTTTTTTTTCCCTAGCATTTTTCTCTGTTTCTCAGTTTTCTTTTGCCCCTCGTCATGAAATTGAGGACTGCCAAGGCCTGACACCGAGATATTTGCCCTGGCAGCTTACCCGGCACTGTCCCCCACCACGGGAGCAGCTGAGCAAAGAGCTGCTGTCACCGTGCCTGCACCCTACACACATGAAACACCCTGTCTAGTGAGGTGGGTAACAAGCCCCCTGAGCCAAAGAGCGACACTCAACTGAAAAAATGAAACCCAGCCAAAGCTGGCTGCAAGAACACCCGCTGTCCTGCCTTCTTTTGCCCATTTTCTGGGTTAAAGTCCTGAGTTGGGGGTGAGGCACTGGAACAGGTTGCCCAGGGAAGTTGTTGAGGCCCCATCCCTCAAGAATCAGGCTGGATGGGGCTTTGAGCAACCTGGTCTAGTGGAAGGTGTCCCAGCACATCACAGGGGGGTTAGAACTGGATGATCTTTGATGTCTCTTCCAACTTAAACCCTTCTATGATTCTATGACCCCAGTACAACTTCACGGGGACCACAGCAGTGCACTGGCTACTGTGCACCAGGATCTGGGGGGGGAGAAAAGGCTATTGCATGCATAGAGGTAAGGAGGATCAGAGGAATCATTTAAGAATCAGTGTGGGTGTGGCTGTCTATACTTAATTTTGACCAAGAGCCCTAGGTGTAGTGGACAGGACTTCATAAATGTAAATTCAGTGCCCTGTTGGGCACTGAACTAAGTGTGTACCTGGCAAAACAGAGTTATTATGGCTGCACTATGTTCACCTTCTTCAACCAAAACTTTCCTTGTAGCATGGGCCAAAGCCTTGTGCCTTTGTAGGGCTTTCCAGCCAACACTATTATGTCATTAAACAGAAAGCATGACATTTAAACATTGAAATTAGGTTTTGCTAGCTTCCACACTTGGTCAGAGAAAGAAAAACATCATGCCATTACTTCATTACAGCAAAATATTTCAAACAGAGCTTTAAAACCTTTTCTAAAGTCCCTGTTTTAAGAAATACCACATTATGACTTTCTACGCCAGCAAAGCAGGCAAGCTATTCTTTGGGAAAGCAAGCTAGAAGTGAATGGCTTCCCAAGCAGACTCACTGCTCAGTGTCCAGCAGCAAGTTGCTGGCCACGCCAGGCTGTGGCTTCCAGATCATTAGTGACCTGTGAGGCCAGGACACACCAGGTTCCTGCCAGGTTCCACACCGCCCTTGTAGGTGGCATGTGCAGGGACTTGGCTTCTCCCTGGCTACTGTGTCCTGAAATGACAGAGGTATGCCCCAGCACGTGGCAGTGGCCCACGTGCCATGCTCCATTTGGCATGGTGACCAGTGACAAAAAAAAGGCTTTGGACACCACTGGTCTAGGTTATTACGGTTTCAAACTGGGCTGCGTTCCTAGCCCTGCTCTCAGCACGCACATGGGAACTGTGTGGGAAGGACAGCCTTAGGGTCAGGGTGTGAGGCTAGAAATCGGGGGATTTGCTTCACTTTGGGGATCATCCATAAAATCCCTGTGTGACAGGGAAACTAGACATCTCCCTGCTTCACAGTCACACAGAAGGAAAACTCTCCCCCAGTGTAGACCAGGGCTGTAGGAAGCACCTGCGCAAAACCGGATCCTTCCCAGAGATCCTGCCATTGTCCCTGCTGTGCTGCCTCTTTCTGCCTTCCAGAAGGGATGCAGTGCTGTAGTACAAAAGCACGTCCAGCATTTAATCCAGCTGCTCACACAGAGGCAGTGAAAAGGCTTGTGGCACATTGTGGCACACACACCATTCCCCGTACCCCAGCACTTTCACTTCTAAGTTATATCCAGATTGTGTGTTCATCTTTCTCAGAGCCTTTCTGATGGTGCACGCTGAGATTTTAATGCCTGGAAGATGTATTGAGGAATGAGCCTCTTAAACACAGCCACATCGCCTTAAGGGTCTCCGGTGGGATCAAACTCTTTCCTACTTTTTTGCCATTGGCATAAGGCTGTGCCAGCGGGATAAGCGCCGCAAGGATTAAACTAGGGCTAGAATGAGCTCAAGATTTTGATTACTAAGGCCAGGCCTTAAGGAAAGTGGGAGAAGCCTAGAAAGGAGACCGTACCCAAGCAGCACAGTGGGTATCCTGGGCTGGTGTGGGCGCTGAAGGCGTGCTGTGTGCCACTGCCCAGCTCTGCACTGAGCAGCACAGATGCACCCAAAGCTGAAACCCCAGGAAAGCTGTGCGAGCTTAGTTTTTTCCAATGGCAAAAAAAAAAAAAACCCAAATTTAACTTTTTAATTCTTTTACAAGTTTTGGAAGGAAGAGGGGAGAAGCGATGTTAAGGGTAACCCAGAGCCTCAGGCTGGTGTTGTCAAATCCCAGAGGAAAGGAGCCAGGAAAGGGAAAAGGAGAAGTGGGAGGAGAACTGGGGTTCCTGGAATTGTTAGCTACAAATACAGGAAAAATAAAATTGCCCTCCCTCTCGCAGTAGCAGAACACTAGCTGTAGGGAGACACTTTGCTGTAAACACTGAAAATATGTACGTTTTCAGCCTTGTGCCTACAAATGTCCATGCTTGCAACAGTGGCCAAGGAAAAGGCCGAATTCTCTAAATTCTGAGCAAACTGTTAGTAACCACCTCCTTCTCCCATCCTCTCCTCTGCACCCAAAATATTAATCGTTGTGGAGCCCCACGGTCTCAGCAGTTTTCAGACAGTTCCACCGCCTTCATGTCTCACGGACAGCCTGGAGGTCCCAGGGCAGGGCAGAGTGAACATTCAGCAGTGTTCCACCTACACTGCTGCCTGGCTTCCCAAGGATGGAGATGTTTAGGATTAACAGGAGTGACTGCAGATGACCTACTAATAAACAGAGGTATGAGAGGAATGTTGCCCACATTTTATGAAAAAGAATTCCTAGGTAAGAAATTAAGAAAAGGTGAGTTCTTTCTTCCCAAATTACATTTTGCAGGGCAGAAAATGCAAATCAGCAAAGCTGATTTTTCGGTTAACAAATTGAGTTAAAATTTCTCATTCCTGAGTTGTTTGCTGTCTCCCTTTCTGCGCAAATCCTAATGTTACTGCACCTTGAGGTTCAATTTTGTGCATTTTCAAAAAGAAAATGAGTTTCTATCTTGCAACTCTTTATGAGGATGCCAAAGACAATATTGGTATGCATTTCATCAGTCTTAATCTTATCTTCTCCAGTATTTCCAGTAATCTCTGTGAAAACTTGGTAGAATTTCCCCCTTCTTCTGCTGAAGAAACACAAGACCAAGATCAGAAGCAACTATTCCAGATCCCTCACAGACATCCGGACTATCAAATATCTTATTAGATACCCTGGGTCAAATTTAGTCCTGCTGTAAACTCGAGGAGTCTGGCTTACATCTACTGAGTATCCATTTGGCTCCCTTTGCTTAGATAAATGATCTCACACAAAATAATATTCGAGTGATTTCCTTAAGAAATGAGCCAATTATTTTTCATACAGGGTTCATAGGTTAAACTCCAAGTCTATTGAACTTAAAGCACATTTTCCTGTTTCTGTGGGTTATACCACAGGATCCTTATGGATACTGTGACTGTCATTTGTCACAGTTTTCATCTGCTTGTTTCTTGCAGACTTTTAACTTGGACAAACCTAAATTTCCAAGAGGAACTCATCTACCACCTTGCAAGAGTCAAACCAACAAAACAATTTTATTATAATGGAATAGTTTAGGACCCGGGGAAACATGGGTTTAAATTTTGATCTGCCACAGGCTCCCAGTATGACACTGGACAAGTCACTCAGGTGTGGGTTTATTGCACTTGCTGTCTCACTGGAAGTCCCTGTGATAGAAGCCTTGAGGGCCAGTGAAGGCACCAGGAAGCCTGAATAAATTACCCTCCTGTGTTGCCCCTGTTTTTCCATGGGCTATGCAGAAAATTTAGTCTGCTAGCTTAGGCACTTCTGCTAGATGCCTAAAGGGACCTATGAAAAGTCTGGGCTTTGACCTTTACGTGAGGTTGTTCCTAATGTGTAAAGAGATGCTTAGTATTTGGTCCACGCAGCAGCACTGTGAAGATAAATATGAAATGTAGTGAAGTAGTGAGATCCGTCCTTCTATTCCGGATAGAGAAGTGGATGGCTACTGGTAGACTTTAGAAGAAAATCTGAAGGTTGGTTTGAATGCTGACACAGAAGTTGGCGTGGGTCTTTTAAACCTGCGCAGGATCTACTTATGTTTCAGAATATTAACGAGCCTCTAGAATAATGGCATAACAGTATTTTGTAGCCAAAATGATTGAAGGTCAGAAGACAGAATATTACCTCTTCCTATAAGCTTTGCCTTGCTTTGGAAAAACGAAGCCTGAAACTGAAGCCTGAGATTAAATTCAAATGTCCACATTTTGCATTATTTTGGAATTCAGTGCGAGCATTTGCAAAATGCTCGCTTACATTTCTCTTTGCCTCTTGTTGTTATCTTCCATCATGAAATGCAGGTTTTAGAGCACAGCTACAACCTTGCTGCGCTCTCTGTGCTGTTATGAGCCTTTGATCGCTTTAATCACTGCACTTAAGGGTAGCTTGATCTATTTTTTTCAACTAATTTGACATTCTACAAGGTAAGAAAGTAATTAGTGATGTCTGCTCTACTGAAATAATATGGTATTTCACTTGTTCTTCCATGAGTTTTACAGTTTGGCTATAGCCATTGAATCATAGAATCATAGAATCATCTAGGTTGGAAGAGACCCTTGGGATCATCGAGTCCAACCATCTACCCTACTCTACAAAGTCCTCCCCTACACCATATCCCTCAACACCACATCTAATCGTCTCTTAAATGCATCCAGGGATTGTGACTCAACCACCTCCCTGGGCAGCCTATTCCAATGCCCGATCACTCTTTCCGTGAAGAATTCTTTCCATTGTTAGATAAAAAATTAAAAAAAAAATGCTTCCTTCTTCTTAAAGAACGAGAAGCAAAAGACAACTTTGGGTAACCTGATGAGCAGCTTGCGCTCATTTTGGCTTAGCTCTGTCTTTGATGGGATGCAAGCAATGAGGTGTAGCTTTGAGGAGGCTGCTTCAGAAGCTCCTTCCAAAGTTTTGATGATCGGCGTGCTTTTTTTGGCCTGGTAGGTCTGGTTGCTGGTGTAGCCAATGCTAGTTACCTACGCGACTCTCTCTTGCGTACGTTTGCTGACTCTCTACTCTTCATTTGGCAATAGGACAAGGCTAAAAACTAGGTTTTCTTGTTTAGGGCATGGTTTCCCACCCCTAGGATGTTTTAAACAGGAGGTTCTGTTCCTTTTACTGCCTGATGTTATCTGAGTGACTTAGAAGGTGCCAGCTATCTGAGTATTATCTAATTGCTCAATTTGTGTGTGTTTGTGCATGCTCTCATAAAAGATAGGAATTGCATTGGAGGGATAAAGCTTTCACCTTCCTAAGGGGACTCTAGTTGTGAGACCTCACAGTGTTACACTGCTGGGGTGCAGAGGGACGCGGGACCGCTGCCTCTTGAGCAGTGAGCCTGACCTTTGCTTAGACAAAACCACCTGCTGTCTTCTGCTCTCGCCGGCTGGCTCTGATCTACAGACACACAGGAAAAGGAGCGGCCGGCAAAACTTCAAAAACCTAGAAACATTTAAGCCTGGATTTGCTGAGCGCCGCCCCGGGGAGGTGGTGGCTAAATCAGAGCTATCCAGTGCCTTCCCCAGGCGGAGGTGCTTTTGCGGGCAGCCAGGCAGTTGATTTCCTCCGCAACCTTGGCACGAGGCGCTGCCAGGGGAGGGCTGGGTGGGAGGGCACTGCCCTCCACAGTGATGGAGGCTGCTTCAGAAACTCCTTCCAAAGTTTTGATGATCGGCGCGCTTTCCGGTGGCGGCAGCGGGCCGAAGCCTGGTGCGGGACTGCAGCCTTGGTAAAAGCATTTATGATTTACCTCCCGCAAGCACCCTCTCACCCTTACCTTTTGCAAAGGTCCAGGTTGGTCCACCCCTCCCCATCAGCAGTTGCACTGCTGTGAAATGACATGCTATTAGGTCGGTGCCGTACCACAGAGCTGTCCCCTGCATCGCTTTGTGCTTCTAAGTGTTGTGGCACGAAGGATTCAAATCTATTGGGATTTCCCTTTCGCTGGGTCGCTCAGCAGGGCACGGGCTGCCGTGTGCCACTGCCCATTAGCCGCTGGCAGGTGGCCAGGTGTCACAGGATAGATCTGGCTGGGCTCAGAGCAGCAGCGCGGGAGGCTGGGGATCCTTAGCGCATCGGGACAGCCTGGCCACCCTTCCTCTGCTCGCCCCTGCTCCCCTCCCTCCGAGGAGGTGGGCTGCCACAGCTGAAAAAGCAAAGAGGCGAGATTATTTGGGTCCATCTCAAGGCACCCGAGGTCTATCTGAGATTAGGGCAAATGTATGCCGCTTCCCTAAACGTGAAAAATTTAGATTTTTTTTTTTAGAGGTGGAATAGCTGCTCCTACTCATATAAATCCTGCATCCTCTGCAGCAGGTAAAAAGAATCTCACGCATAGCGCACACAGCTCTTCGGAGCATCACAAGGCTTTGTTAAATCATTGCATCTATATAACAGTAGTATGCAGAGCTCCAATGAGTTTCCGAGGTCTCGCTGTGCAGACACCAAACTGCAGCCAAACCCAGCCGTGGAGGGGTCAGTGAAGGCACCAAATCTTCCAGCTGCTCTCATCAGCCAGGAAGTGATACCTCCGATGCTCCTGCAATCAGCTGATGCTAGTAGGAATTGAGCGGGTGCCCAGAGCTGCTCACACCACCGTGACCTGCACTCCCTGACTATTTAGCTTGTATAGTTAGGAACAAAACCAGGGTTGCCTGTTGTTACTGCACAGGGTCTATCAAAGTCCTGGTCGCTAGCAGTCATGGGATGAACTGTGGATTACACCACAAATTTTGTTGAGAATGAATGGCTCAACAACCCCCCAGCTTCCCAAGTAATGGGATTTCTTCCACCAGCATACCTTAAGCAAAACTATTAGCCTGTCCATTAGAAGGACGGGAGATGGAAGGCTGCATGTGGATGGACAGTTTTTAGAAGAGCAGCATGGGATTTTTCTAATTCAAGAGCTGCTAAGATGTTTGATCCCGTACTACTGAAACCACACACTTCAAAGGCTACAGGATCTAGGCCATAAGTGAGTGATGATGGGGAAAAATCAATCCACCTTATCAAATAAACGTGTGGCTGGAAGCATGTGTCTAAGACAGTGATGTGTTTTTTTAATGCAGAAAAATTAACAGTCTGGCGAGAATCTGCATTTCTTCGTTATAATGAAATCCTGGGGAGCCCCTGTGCTTTACATTATCAGAGAGTCTGGGCCCTGAGCTGGTGCCCGTGGTGCCCTCGGGGCCATGTGCTGGGCTCTTTGTTATGGCCACCTCGCAGCTCTCTGCTCTGCCTCCCTTTGCTCTTACAAACAGAGAGCCAGGCTTCAGCGAGGGCCACATCCACAGCACCCCCATGCCCAACCCCTGAATATCTGAAATGTTACATAAAGAGTACAGTGGGTTGTGTTGTTTTGTGGTTTTGTTGGGTTTTTTTTTTACACAGAGAAAGCTTTGCATTTGCTGGCTTCTTGCTGCAATAAATTGGCAGATGATGCTCTAATGAGAACAATAATGCACCTACCCTACCGCCTTCGATCACTTATGTGCTCTTTTGCAGCTTGTGAAAGGCTCTAAAAGCTTTCACCAGACAGGTTGTCTCATTTTTAGGGAGTGTCACTAGCGCTGTTTACCCTAGACAGGCAAAAGCCTGTTTTTACAGTGTGTGGTTGCCGGGACAATTAATGTCAGGCTAAATGACCAATATCTGGTTTGACCCAAGAAGTGCCTGATTCCAGGCGTCTGGCAGCAATTCCAGCAGCGGAGGCTGCCTCAGACCAGCGTTTTGAAACTGAGTGCTTCGATAAACTGCTTAATGGGTGGCATGCTGGGGTGCAATCAATTGGCATCAAATGTGCTGTGCCATTTCGCACCAGCTGATGGTCAGCAATAGTGGTTGTGCGTATACTGGTACCAGCTGTATTCCGGGGACAGAGCGATCTGTGTTCTCCAGCCTTTTCCTCCACTCGGAGATATGCATGCAAGGGACAGAGTTGCATTTCAATTTGCACAGTTGCTTCCACTTGTTCAGTTCTCTAGCTACAGTCTCGAGACCATCTTTACTCTTTGTTAAAAAAGTTATTTGGCAGCTCAGATGAACTCCCGTGGGAGGTTATCACCAGGTTGTGATTAAAATTACTCACCAAACAGCTGTTTCTTTGGAAGAAATGTATTGTTTCATTAATCTGTAAACCCACAGCAATTAAAATCGGGTCCTGAAACAACAAAAACAAGCTGTACGCATCCTATCTCACCGTTTGGCTTGCCATTTCCCATGTGTTCTGCTTGTCTCAGTCACCTCTTCCTGCAGCACCTCAGTCTGAGCGACTGAATTGACAAGTGATCTTTTATGACTTTCAGCACACCTTTGTCTACTTTAGGACCCAGATCTGGTCTCTACTTATTTATGCATCTTTATCTGAAGGGGAATCAACTCTATTTTAATTGCATATGAACGGGATGATAATAAAATGTTAATTGCTTTTTCTGCCCATGCACTGATCTGTATCTAGCAGGATTTGCCCTTGACAATCCCGTAACATTGGCACAATTGCAAACAAATAAACACAGACATGCCGCTCACATTAGAAGAATTCAGGTCTCTCTCCCATTGTTCCCAGGCTGCTCAATGCTTTTTCATTTCAGCAGCTGCATGCAGCACCACTGATGTGGAACTGCTCAGCACATATGCTAATATCACATATCCGCTATACTGGCCATCCCTACATGAGAGGAGACGTGGGATTTCTTTTGGAAGAAGGTGGTTTCTTTTTTGTTCAGGACTGAAATCATCATTCTCATTGATTAAACCACCTAGAAATGGCCCACTCATCTACCTCAGAGGAATACTGGGTCCACCATACCCTGTTAAAATGTAGAGCTGCTCAAACATGTATCCGTCATCCATAGCTTTCTGTGTCCTGCAACATACCTACTGCTGTGATAACTGAGCACCTGTCAAGATACTATATTGCTAGCTGTGGAAATGGAAGTCCTCCCAAATTTATCAACAGAGAAGCTTACATTGCTGCCTGGCAAGTTTCTCAGCTTCCGTGACTCAACCTTGACCTCTAAGGATCTACTTCTCAGGGCGAGAAAGCAGCAAATTCTCCTTGCAGATTTAATCACTGTTTCCTCTGCTGCGGGCTCTGACTGACAAGATGGCAGAGATATCTTTAGCTCAGACAAAATCATCTGAAAGCAGTCACACCTACAAGACACAGACTACACACTTGTGCCATAGGTGGCCTTGGCATCCCAGGTTCCCAAACAACACTCACAGCAAAGTGGAAAACTGCCCAACGGTTGATGGCCAATGTCAGTAGGCCACCTTTCAGACAATAAGACTCTGGGCCATATTTGAACTGCTGGCCCAAGTGGAAGATGCTCTTTATGCCCTCCCCGTCCTTTGAGCTTCAGAAGGATGCTTACAGCTTTGCAAAAAAAAAGCCATGTTACAGGGGCATCAAGTGATATTAGACTGCAACAAGAAACCACCAGAGGTGAGTGCTGAAAGATTCCCATCTCTAATACTAAATTGTTCCATTATAACTTCCAGTAAAAGCAAACGTGATTTGTCCTGTGCATTGATGTCTTTCTCAAGTAATGCTTTTCACAGAAGTTCAGGTTTAAGGCGCCTCTTTTTCTTTTTTGGGGCACTCCCCATTTCTCAGAATGTGTCCCAGTGCCAGAGACGATTCTGTTGCTGAGATGCTGCATTTCTCACCTGCTGATTGCAATTAGCTATTGCCAGCTGGCGCCTGGTGAGCTGCTGAAGAGCTAACAAGAAGCAGAGACCAGCACGAGACCTCAGCAGTACATATGCTGTGAATAAATAAGAAATGTGGCACTGTGTTCCTGAGGTGGCTTCACCGCAAAACAAGGTTCCCACGTCCCCATGTGTGTGTCAAAGTCTGCTTTTGGAAGCTCTGCTTGCTCCTCAGGCTCTTACACATTGCCATCACGTGTTTGCCAGAAAGGAGCCATGGGGAAATAAAGGTTACTGTAGGTAAAAACAAGCCCAACCATGGTCTTCTTAAGAAATCATCCCAGTCACCCCTATCCTCAGGCAGTATCAATCATCACAATGGAAAGGTTACCTCTGATTATGGTGGTTGCCATACTGGTGACACACCAGGTGAGCTCTGGAGGTGGGCCGAGCCACCCCCATTCTCTGCTAGCTGCTGGGGTCCTGCCAAGCCTGCTGTGTGCTCAGAGACATCCACATGAGCTCTGAAGCGCGGTTCCCAGTAGTCTTTACCTTGTTCTTCACCTATTTCTAAGGAAGCCTACAGTGATGCTGACTTATGTGCTGGGGCCAGGTAGGTTTTCATCTCAGATCTCCAAGGGAATCTCCCCAGCAGGCTGTAAGGAAAAGTCAGCCTCCCTCCACGTGCCCCAAGAAACCATAGAAACATAGAATCATTTAGGTTGGAAAAGACCTTTAAGATCATTGAGTCCAACTGTTAACCCAGCACTGTCAAGTCCACCACTAAGCTATGTCCCTATGCACCACATCTACATGGCTTTTAAGTACCTCCAGGGATGGTGACTCAGCCACTTCCCCGGGCAGCCTGTTCCAGTGCTTGACAACACTTTTTGTGAAGAATTTTTTCCTAATATCCAATCTAAACCTCCCCTGGAGCAACTTGAGGATGTTTTCTCTTGTCCTATCGCCTGTTACTTGGGAGAAGCGACCAATCCTCACATCGTTACAACCTCTCTTCAGGTAGTTGTAGCGAGCGATAAGGTCTCCCCTCAGACTCCTTTTCTCCAGGCTAAACAGTTCCCTCAGCGGCAACACATAACACTTGTGATCTACACCCTTCACCACCTTTGGTGCCCTTCTCTGGATGTGCTCTGCCATCTCAGTGTTTTCTAGAGAGGGGCCCAAAACTGACCACAGTATCTCAGGAGCAGCCTCACAAGTGCTGAGTACAGGAGGACGAACACTTCCCTAGTCCTGCTGGCCACACTATTCCTGATCCAAGCCAGGATGCTGTTGGCCTTCTTGGCCACCTGAGCACACTGCTGGCTCGTATTCAACTGGCTGTTGACTAACACCCCCAGGTCCTTCTCTGCCGCGCAGCTCTCCAGCCACTCTTCCCCAGTGTCAAAGGCTTTACTAAAGTCTAGGTTGACAACATCCACAGCCTTTCCCTCATCCACTAAGCAGATCATTTTGTCATAGAAGGAGATCAGGTTAGTCAAGCAGGACCTGCCTTTCCATGAATCCATGCCGGCTGGGCCTGATCACCTGGTTGTCCTCTACATGCTGCTTGATGGCACTCAAGATGATCTGCTCCATCACCTTCCCTGACACTGAGGTCAGTCTGACAGGCCTGGAGTTCACCCCACCTTCCTTCTGGCCCTTCCTGTAGACAGGCATCACATTTGCTAACCTCCAGTCAACTGGCACTGCCCCGGTTAGCCAGGACTGCTGAGAAATGATGGAAAGTGGCCTGGTGAGCACTTCTGCCAGCTCCCTCAGTACCTCTGGGTGCAGCCCATCCAGCCCCATAGACTTGTGTGCGCCTAAGTCATGCAGCAGGTCACTAAACATTTCCCCTTGGATTATGGGGGCTTCATTCTGCTCCCTGTTCCTGTTTTCCAGCTCAGCGGGCTGGGAACCTGGAGAACAACTGGTCTTACTATTAAAGACTGAGACAAGGCATTAAGTACCTCAGCCTTTTCCTTATCCTTTGTCACTGTGTTTTCCCCACATCAAATAAAGGAAGGGAATTCTCCTTAGCCCTCCTTTTGTTGCTAATGTATGTATAGAAACATTTTTATTGTATTTTATGGCAGTAGCCAGATTAAGTTCTAATTTTCTCGCTGCATAACCTCACAACCCCTTTGTAGTCCTCCTGAGTTGCCTGCCTCTTCTTCCAAAGGTCATAAACTCTCCTTTTTTTCCTGAGTTCCAGCCAAAGCTCTCTGTTCAGTCAGGTTGGTCTTACTCCCCACTGGCTGGTCTTACAGCACATGGGGACAGCCTGCTCCCGAGCCTTTAAGATGTCCTTCTTGAAGAACATCAAGCCTTCCTGGATTCTGTTGCCCTTCAGGACTACCTCCCAGGGAATTCTGTCAACCAGTCTCTTAAACAGGCCGAAGTCTGTCCTCCAAAAGTAGCAGTTTTGCTGTCCCTTCTCCTCACTTCTCCAACAATTGAAAACTCTATTGTTTTGTGATTGCTGTGCCTAAGAGAGCCTTCAACTGTCACATGACCCACCAGTCCATCTCTGTTCACAAACAACAGGTCCAGTGGGGCTCCTACCCTGGCTGGCTCAACCACCAGCTGGGTCAGGAAGTTGTCTTCCACACACTCCAGGAACCTCCTAGACTGTTTCCTCTCTGCTGTATCGTATTTCCAGCAGACATCTGGTAAGTTGAAGTGCCCCAAGAGAACTAGGGCTAGTGATTGTAAGACTTCTCCCAGCTGCTTATAGAGTATTTCATCTGTCTCTTCATCCTCATTAGGTGGTTTATAACAGACTCACACCATAATACCTGCCTTGCTGACCTTCCTCCTGATTCTTACCCATAAACACTCAACGCTGTTGTCACCATCATCAAGCTCTCAACTGTCAAAATGCTCCCAACTTGTGCTACTGTTCCCTTAACCAATAGTCCCAAGGCCCTGAAGTCTCTCTTAATTGCCCTCAGACTTCTTGTTCCAACTTCATTGCTGCCACCTTAAAAATCAATAACAGATAGTAGTATCAGGGCCGTACCAGGGTAGGAACCGCAGCATTCTCTCAGATGTTCATTAACTGCCCAGTGCAGAAGATGATGCAAGGCAGGCATGGACCACGCCATTCCTGAAAACATCAAGCCTTTTTCAGAGGAAATTTTGTGAACAGCAATTATGATCCGCAGTCTGTACTCTCATAGCAACGGGAGGCAGTAGTTGCATCTACTTAGAAATCCACAACAACTCCCAAGCCAAGGCATAAAGAATGCACACACTATTAAGGTCTTTCCCAGGAGTGATGACATCTCCTTCTTACAAAAAAAGAGCTGTGAGATTTGTCCTAAACACTAGAGAATAGAGCACTGGTGAACCTCAGACTGAAAAGAAACCCGACCACCTCCAGGCTCCATGGACCTTGGTGTCCCACCGACAGACCCCTCGCATCGCACCAGCTGTGCCACTTGCAGGGAGCTGAGGTGAGGGGGGGCAGTGTCACTGAGGACCCCTGACCCCCCCACTGTTGCCACCATCTCATCCGGGGGATGCCAGGCACGGGATAAGGAGGGGGCTGGAGCCCGGGGCACACAAGGGGAGGTGGAGGGCAGTCCCTGTGCCCATGGGGCAGCGGAATGGCGAAGGGGAGTGATGCCTCAGCCATCCTGATCATCTTCCTCCCACAGCAGGGGATCTTTCAGGCCACCGGCCTGAATTCACAGAACATCCATCTTTGGCCACATTCGTGACCATCACAGCGGCCTCCTGATGTCATGAGCCACCTCATTGCCATTTTTTCTGGGCCCTATAAATACAAGGACCCCGGCAGCTGGCCCACAGCTCGCTGAGGCCCCATCATGCCAAGTATGCCTGGAAGCAAGAGATCCCAGATCAGCAAGGCAGGTGGCTGCCTGACTTTGAGTGGCAGAGAAGAGAGATGGTTGCAGGAGCTGCAGAGGAAGAGGAGACAGCGTGAGAGGCAGGACATCATCAGCTGGCAATGACCATCACTCATGTGGCTGGCAGTATGGAGCCCATGGAGGTGGATCCACCCAAAGGCCAATGAAAGTGGATCCAGCATGGCTCCCCCCGGCTATGATGCCAGGGCAGTGGCGTTGCAGGAGCACCCAGCCAGCACCCTACCATTAGCTAGGTGTGAACCATAAGGTTCATACCATCACGAACCCTGAGCTGGCAGGAGATGGGAACGGAGAATTAAGAGGACTGGAGTTTGTTAACTCAGAAAAGAGCTATTTTGAAGGGCACCATCCCTCCTCCTGGACCAGTGTACTGGCTATGCTACCGGAGGTGTATGAGACTCCGAATTTGATGGGCCTTACCACCAGCCCACATTCCAAGGCAACCAAGTATGAAGGAGAAAGAACACCTTCTCCTCTGATAACACCTCCACCTCCTATTCTGGATCCTCTGCAAGTCTGCAGGTGACACCAAGCTGAGTGGTGCAGCTGACATGCCTGAGGAATAGGATGCCATCCAGAGGGACCTGGACATGCTTGAGAAGTGGACCGTGTGAATCTCATGAGGTTCAACAAGGCCAAGTCCAAGGGTCCTGCACCCGGGTCAGGGCAACACCCAGTATCAATATGGGCTGGGGAATGAAGGGATTGAGAGCAGCCTTGCCAAGAAGGACCTGGGGGTACTGGTGGATGAAAAGCAGGACATGAGGCAGCACTATGTGCTTTCAGCCCAGAAAGTCAACCACATCCTGGGCTGCATCAGAAGAAGCGTGGCCAGCAAGTAAAGGGAGGTGATTCTGCCCCTTTAGCGAGACCCTACCTGCAGTACTACATCCAGTTCTGGAGCCCTCAGCAAAGGAAAAGACATGGAGCTGTTGAAGCAGATCCAGAGGAGGGCCACAAAAATTATCAGAGGGCTGGAACACTTCTCCTGTGAGGACAGGCTGAGACAGTTGGGGTCATTCAGCCCGGAGAAAAGAAGGCTCTGGGGAGACCTTATTGTGGCCCTCCAGTACTTAAAAGGGGGCCTGTAAGAAAGATGGGACAAACTTTTTAGCAGGTCCTGTTGCGATAGGACAAGGGGTAATGGTTTTAAATTAAAACAGTGTAGATATAGACTAGATATAAGGAAGAAATTTTACAATGAGGGTGGTGAAACACTGAAACAGGTTGCCCAGAGAGGTGGTAGATGCCCCATCCCTGGAAACATTCAAGGTCAAGTTGGTCGGGGCTCTGAGCAACCTGCTCTAGTTGAAGATGTCCCTGCTTACTGCACGGGGGTTGGACTACATGACATTTAAAGGTTCCCTTCCAACCCAAACCATTCTATGACCTCCTGCTTGCCAGGCACTTGCCTGCGGTCTGTGCCAGTCTGCTTTGGCCTGGTGTCTTGGGTCATGTCTGATGTTCCTCTGCCAACTCTGAGAGTTCATGTCGGTGTGTCTTCTCTTCCTCTTGATGTCCCTGTAAATCTCAGAGTGGTTCAATAGCTCTTATATATGTGTTCCTGTGCCTAAATAACCCCTGAGTTTTCTCACTTTATGTCCCATCTCCAAGCTCAGCAAACCTGATACTTTTTTTCCATGTTCAGGATGGCTCTGAGTTTGCACTATTTCAAAAGGATCACAGCTCTTTGTGGATTAGCCCAGGCTAGATGGGGCTTTAAACAACCTGGTCTAGTAGGACGTGTCCCTCCACATAGCAGAGGGGTTGGAACTCTATTATCTTTAAGGTCCCTTCCAACCTGGACCACGGCTCTATGATTCTATGGATTTGGGATGCTGTATTTTTGAGTAGTAACAAAGATATTGCTGCCAATGGAGCCTTTCTAAATTGTATAGGCATGGTAAGCCTTCCCAGCTTAACCTCTCCATGTGAGATACTTCTACACAAAGCATGCCAGAGTATTTGAGATCATTTTTCTCTACAATTTTCCCTATTTTGTGGTTCTTTCTTGATATTTTAGTGACTTCTGTCTGAAAATATTCAACTGAACTTCGGGTGCTGTCATCAAGTGTCTCAGGACTTGTGCTGAAGTGAGTTGCTTTGGGCAGAGGACAGACTCATCAGACTGTTCCCACTAAGGACTCTCTGCAGGTTCTCTTTCAGGGGATCCTGCTCTGCTGTATCTGGACACATCAGTACAGAAATAGGGTGCCATCCCTGTGAATCCCTGGGGGGTGACCCACCAACGCCACCTCAGCCTTTCCAGGCTCCCTGCTTGTAATCCTTGGCAGAAAAAATAGCTTTGGGAGGAGGATTTAGTTCTCATCTGTCGTCGGCCTTATGGGGCCCAGCAATTACTCATGACTTTCTCCAATTTGGTGCCATGCTCTGTTATAGAATATCCCATATGTGCTCATTGGCAGGACTTGCTAAACAGAAAATCCTCCATTAACTGGGATTAGTTCACCGTTATTTTGGTAACAAGAGATACCACTACCATGGGAAGCATCCAGCCATAACCAAAGACTTCTTTTATGTTGAAGGAAAGTCCTTGTTTTTCCTTCTTATTTGGTTGGTTTTTTCACTGAGAGATGAAAAAGATAATTCCACTTTCTAACTCTGATTGCAGAGCCTTCAGGATGGTTTCAACCTCTTTGAGGTAATGTGCTCCACTTAAGAACATACCCTGTTGGCATCCACCTCCCCATCCACAGAGAGTTTGCACCCAGTCCTTTCAGAACTACACATGGACAACCCAAAATTACTTCATGAAAAAACTGGTTACAAATTAGACAGTCTACAACCTCTGTTATAATCTAAAGGACACAGCTGTGGGAAGAAATTATCACAAAAAGGTTGACTACCAAGTACTTGTTATGTGTGGAAAAAGTCAAACTATAACTTCCTGTAGATCTGTAGAAGACTGTCAAAGGCTTTAGCCGCTAGGCTAAAGGAATTCCTTGAAGGATTAAGCTATGCTATTGTCCATCATTAGGTTTATAGATGGAGTACACAAGGTTTTCAAGAGTTCTTCACAATATAGCTTCTGCCTATTGGTAAAAGCATGATGAACTCACACATTTTTAGTTGGGCAGCACAGCTCTTTTTGCCATCTGATTTAATCTGGGAAGGTTACTGCAGGCCCCTCCATTTGGTGAATATAGAGGATTCGACTGAGAAAAATGTAACTATTTATTCAGCAAGTCAAATTTTTTACTGGTGAGTTCCACCTTTTTCTGGATTGATTCCCAGGGCAAACATGAAGGGGGTGGCCTCTCTCTGGGCCATTCAGCACTTTGGAATGTGCTGTAAAATAATTTGCCCTGAGCAGCATTACAGGACAGGCATCCATCAGTTAACCTCATTGTCAACCTTCTCTTCTGAGGGATGTGTTGCTGAGTCATAAAGACATTGATTTTAAAATTTGCTTTGAATCACAATTACTTTCATAAGATTACAGGGATCCCAAGGATCTACTGAGTGTTTAAATCTATAGTTGATGCCTATTCTTTTCAGGTAAGTACTATATAATGCATAAGATGACCTGGCAATTTTTTATCTTTATACTCATTGCTTTTAGAAAATGGTGTCGTACACCTGGAAAAGGGAGTTGGTATGAAAAAAAAAAAAAGCTTTGTTTTTCAATAGTAGTCTTTGTTTTTAAAAAATCAGCATAATGGTTCAGTTGGGCAAAACGGTGCATTATGATTGAAGGTTAATATCCATATTGAGTTAATATCTGAGGGGTTGCCATCATGATTTGAGATCCTCGTGTTCTAAGTTGCTATAAATCTAAAACAATGGTTAAAAGTATACAAGTAAAACGACATACCGAGGACTGAAATGGAGGTGCAAGGTCTAGTCACTAGGACCGAGGAATGACAGATATATCTTATAGTCCATATTGCTGTGGAGTCGTTTGTTTAGATAAATGTGTCCTGGATGTGCAGCAGGCTCTTATTATTACTATTACTTTACTATTACTATCATTATCTCCCACTTTGTCTTCCCAGAGTGAACTCTCCTTAAAATACACCCTCCTTTGATGTCATTCCCCTCTGCTTGGTCTTTACCCAGAATCCTTGAGCAGCAAGCAACATCCCATGAAGCTTCCTGAAGCCCTCCCAGTTTCCCAGACTCTCCCAGTTTGGAGGCAGTGGGGTTTTTCATGCACCAGGCAGATGATCACCATCAGGCTCTGCCATTCAGGGAGAGAAGGTGAGCCATTTCTCTAATATGGGTCTGATGGAGAAGGAGATGAGAGCTTCAGGAACACACCAATGTCCACATTTTACCCTATTTGATGAGAATTGTATATTCTGGGTGAGCATGGGAATGCTGGATGGACATTGACTGACCCTCTGACAAACAAAATGCAGTCTTCATTTGTTTAGTTCTTCTCCAGCGATCATGATGCCAGTAAGGAACCGTCTGCCTCGCTGCTAGCGTCAAGGAAATAATGCGCTGTCACTTTACAGAACTGACATTAAGAAATCTCTTGCTAGCCTTACACTCAGCCACTTTCCCATTAAGTCACTGAGTCAAAATACTAAAATAAAAATCCCAAGACATTAGTGAGGAGAGCAAGAAATAGGGGAGATCCATGTTAAAACACAACAGGGTCGGGTCGCTCCAGCTTGTTCACTTACTGGTCCTTGCCTCTCTTTTCCATGTTTTTTTTTCCCAAGTGCTTTGCATAAGTTGATGAGAGGTGGCAACCAAGATCTTCCTAAGGTGTAAAAGCAAACAACAGGATTACAAAATGTGATTGTCACATCTCAAAAAAAAAAAACAAACCAACCAACAAAGAAATGAAAATCCTGTCTCTCTGTTCAGCAGCCCTTAGCAGGACTTTGAATATGATCAAAATTGAAGCTGTTCATTGCAACCTACGTGAAACAGGCTGGTTTTTGTTCAACTGGCCTGTGTCTCTCGGTAGCCTGCTGGACTCTTGCTGACAATTTGTGACCCTGGCAAGCAAGAGTCCCATGGGGCAGGCTCTCGGTTCAGGCAGACGAAGAAAGGGGCGTTAGCACAGGGGACAGGAAAGGTGCCTGAACCCACTGCTCTGTTTGGGCTTCGAGGATTCTGGGTTCGTGGTTCTAGAGCTATTAAGATTTCAAGTGCTACATAAATGCCAAGTATTGTATTCCTGGGGCTAAAAAGCAGGCAATCTTTCCTTATCCTACAACTGTAAGGTCAAGGTAAATGTGACTGTTTAGAAACACTGCAGTCCTGAAGCCCTTGGGGAATTTTAATGTGTTTTATAAACTTGTTTCCAAACCAAGCTATTAGGAAAACAAGATATTTCTCCATAAAGCCTTTCTTTTTCTCTCTTTAGGGACAGTACTACCTGCCTTACAGTGCTTTAACTCAATCAGAATCATCATTTTTATAAACAGACCATTTTTCATGACTTGCTTGATCAACTTGGGAAGGCAGCTTTTAAGAAGTTATAGTCATACACAGGAAAAAAAACACATCTTACTCCATCTGTGGCAGCCAAAGATGTAATAGAAACTGTGTCCTTTCTCTGAAGGTAACGCATAAGGGAAAATACAGGCATATGCACTTGTTTTCCCTTCACACTCAGCTGCAGTTATGCAATATTACTGAGGGAAAGGAACAAGCTCTTTCACAATTAGATTGCAGAGCTAGACCTTTTTTTTTTTCTTTTTTTTTGTACAGAAGTTTATGGTGGGAGATGCCAATATTTACCCAAGGTTTCGCCTGTATCAAGAGACTTCAAGCTGGTAGATTTTGAATACTTAAGTTGGGACAAAGGGGCCCTCAAGGACAGAAAACCCAAACAACCATGGAGAGCTATGGCAGCGCTGGGAGCCAACAGGGGCTTGCTGTGAAACGAAGGGCAACCGGTTGCTCAAGCGTTGATAAGCTGTGGGGAAGACTAAAAAACTTACATACACTGGAGATCTTAATTGTCCACCTTTGTCTTTATCTCCAGGAGGTGGACTATATACATCAAAGGAGTTGGATGGAGCTTACTTTTTGTCTCAGCACAGGAGTGTCAAAAGGTTGACACCTGGGGCACACGCATAAAGGACCTGCTCTACAAGAACAGAAGAGGACCTTTTCTGCTGACTGTCAAGGGGCTGAGAGTCAGCCAGAAACCTCAGGAAACTTCTGAGTGTTAGAGGACTGCAAAGTGATTTCAAGCACTCTCACTGGCCTCAGCAAAGCCACACTTTTTCATGTGCGCCCCTCAGCCACAAGCGAGAGCTCTCTTTCCCCTCCTCTCCTCACGCATGTACTTCAAACACGTAAAATGTTCAGGGAAATAAAAATTTAGTGCAGAACCTGGAAAAAAAATCCTTATTCTGAGTCAAGGTGGTCTCTAAGCAGTTCTGTCAAACCGGGAGTTTAGACAACAACCAAAAGAAGAGGGAGTTTGAGACTGCTGTTTTAGAGAAAATGTGGTGCCACCCACCCCACAGAAAGCAAATATGTGTAAGAGGAAATACCTGCTTATCTGAGAATTAGTGCTACTCAAACATGCCTTCTGCCGGTAGGGAAGAGAGGGAAGGTCTGCAGATATAGCAGCTAACAGAATACCTCAGGCAAGTGTGCGACACTCCATAGGAATGGACTTTGCACCACAACACGGATCTAATTCCACCCCAGCTCACAGGAACGGAGTTTTTTGGTTCTCTCTGAAATTATCTTACCAGCTCCCTACAGACCCTTCAGGTGGAAAACTCAGTTCCTAATGACAGCTGAAATTTTTACAAAGTTTGATTGAAAAAAGGACATACATGTGTAGTTTTTCCCCTTTTTTAGTCTCTGCAGCTCAGACGGTTGGAGAGATAGGTAGATCATTCTGAGTTTGAAAACTATGAATAAAATGCTAAAACGCAAACATAGTTTTAGAAAGTTACTGTGTTTGGCTGAGCTCTCACTGTGTGTCAACAGTGGATTCTCCTTTGCAGGTGCTGGTGCAAGGAAAATTTTTTAATAAAGATATTTTTTTTTTTTTCTCAGGGCAGTGCTCCCATTGTTAACAAACAACTATAATCAATATTCTGCATCACTTTTTGAGAAAAAGCATTAAATGGGTGTGGGGATGCAGCAGAAAGGAGCAATAATAGGTAAGGCATCTCTTTATTTCTATACACTGTGAGACAAAACACATAAAGAGAGAGGAGGAGGCATTAGCAAAGGGGGAATAGGAAAGAGAGTAAAGTAGCTACATTGGGTATGGCTGCTGGAAGACACCATATGTTGTTCTCGAAGTATAAGTCAGGTATCTAAAGAGCAGAGCACTTTACTCAAATTCCACAGATAATACTGGGGACTTCTCTGGGAATTTACTGATGATATGGTGAACAACGGGAAAATATTACTAGATTCCTATTGCAGACTGCAAAAAGTAGTGTTATGGGCAGTAGTGAATGCTGAGTCAGAAGATTATCATGGGATGTGTCTTTGATGTAATGGAGAAGTAAGTTAATGAATCCGTTAGGAAGATACTTGTGAGGCAATGAAGGGTCTGTGTTTCCCAGTGTTGCTCAGGGTGCAATAGCCACCCGACACCCGGCATGTTTTACGTCTCTCCTAGGCTCAGCTTACCCCCACAGAACTAAATAACTCACTCAAGGTTGCTCAAGAAGCATGCGAATATCTAGTTTTGAATAACTGAAAGTCTCCCTGTCTCTTAGCCAATTTCCTTCACTACAAAACCGTCCTTCCTGTTTGATGCCTTGTTTTAAAGCAAATCCTTCACCACAGTTGTACTCTCCTCTGCCGTGTCATCAGCCACGCCTACTGTTTCCCTGTTGCCAGTAAACACTTGATTGCATTTATCACATTACGGTATTTTTGCCTCCTTGGCCAAACTCGTCAAATTGCTCAGCTTGCAGCAAAGCCACAACAGAACAACCTCTGCTGCCATTTCTGGTCCTGTTTCTTGCTTTGTGAGGTGCAGATGGAAATCTGACCTTCACCTTGGAGTGATTTCCCATTCATCATCAAGATGAATAGCTGTCGATCCACCCTGCGCTGCTTAAAGAGGTGCCTCGCGAGCGACTGGGTGCGTACTTCCCAGCTGCACCAGCAGGACTGCTTCTCTGCAGCGTTTGCACTGGGTGAATAGCGCTCATAATCTGAGACTTAACGTCAAATATTTTCTGCAAGGGAAATAAAAATGTCAACAGGAAGTGAAATGTGACCTGATTAACAGTTAGACCTCTGACTCTGCTTCATTTTTGACTGATGCGGTGTTTTACAAGGATAATACCACCGATTCCTCTTAATTGATGGACCCTGATGGAAATATAAATTAAGCAATTAATACAGTTCTCTGAGAGTCATAAAAATAAACTGTGCGGAGAGACAGTCATATTTATTTTTTGAATTACATTAAAAACAATTGTCATACAAAGCATTACGACATTTTTTTCTAGGGAAAGCCAAGGCGAGTTTGACCTCTTTAAGAGCCAGAATGTGCCAGAGGAGGCAATGCTAATGATCTGCCACAGTTTACGATAAACCCAAGCTGCCTTCTGTCTAGGGAGCTCCGCAGGACCTGATTTTCATGCGTTTTGTTTAAAACAAAACTAACCAAAAAATAATTACTGCTTAGCATTTAGAGTCGCGCCCGGAGGCCCCCTTCAGGACCGGGAGCCCTTTGTGCTCGCTAAGAGCACGGCAAACACAGTGGGAGAAACGCGCTCCGCAGCAAACGGCTTGCGATCTGATTCCTGATGCTTTTAATGGTTTCTTCCATGGGAGGCGGATTTAATAGTGAACAGTAGACCGGTGTGACCTTGAGAGATGCCAGCTTGAAACCAATGGGAGTTTTCAGGAGAGAGCAGGAATTCTGGGAAAGCAAAAATTTAGAGGATTTGCAATACCCAAGTGATATGAAACAGTATTTACAAACATTTACAAACGGGCTGCTGTTGGATTCAATCATGTTTGCATCCCTCCATGCTTGCACTAATGGGCTTCCTGTGACTGCTATATTCTCCGTGTTTCTCATTTGACTTCTGCTTTCTGAGCAGTCAGAGTTCATCCTCAAAAGCTTTCCTCTGCCACCATGAAAGCTCCGCAGTCGTGTTAATAGAGGCTGGGATTGTCTTGTAATGTCTTCAGGTGTAAAGAAAACAGCTTGTTCACCCAGAGGCGCTCAGTGCTTGCTGTTCTTTAATTCTCTTTGAAAAGTTACTCCCTGACACCAGGAGCAGAAGCCACACCACAAATTACAAGGAGTGAATAAAGCAGGATTGTTGCACACACAGTCTCCTCCCTGCCTTTGAAATTTGAGAGCTGAATAATTTGGAAAAGGGACTTGACTTTGTTTAAAATCATAGCAAAGCGGATGCCTGTTTTCTGACTGTGATTCGAAACGTCTGCAATAAACGTCCCTGCGAGCTGGGGAACTGGCTGCTGGTGCCAGAGGGAGAGTTACCACAGGGAGGGCCCTGCCCCACCATCCCGCCCCTCCAAAGGTGCACAGAAGTGGGTGAAAACGGGTGAGGGTGGGGGTGCGTACATGCCCATCCAGCCATGCTGCATCTGCACTTCTGGCCAAACGAGAGGGTGCCAGGGAAATCCGGTAAGAGACACCCCCAGGTGTCAGCCGGTCCCAGGAGAAGGGAAGCGCCGGGGTGCATGGTTTTTGCATGCCTCTGTGATGGCTGTGATGGCATGCCTCATAGCCACATGGGCTACGCCAGCAGAAAGGCTCACCAGTGTTGACTACTCAGGCAGATGGGAGACAGGAGGAGCAGGTAGCACACCCAACACGGACCCTCTGCACGACTGCAGAGGTACCCAGGCTGAGGGGAAGCAGCTCTTGCTGCAGAGACGAGCCTGTCACGAGGAGAAGAGATGCCTTCATGGACTTGACCATTTTTCTGTCTCTGGGGAAAAGAGCTGGAGCGAGAATGGGAGCTACCTGGCTGGGCTGGGGCTTGTGCATTGTGCGGCTGCTCTGCAGAAGCTGAGTCAGGAAAACAGCTCTGATGAAGCAGTGGCAGCATCTCTCTCCTTCTGACAGAATGGAAAGCCTTACATAACGTAAAATAAGCAGGATAACCACCTCCCTCACCTCACCATTATTCCAAAACTTGTCAGCCAGTCTTTGCAAACAGCCATTGGGGCAGAGGAGGACTTTAATCGAGGAGGAGTGTGAGGGCACCACTGCCAAGCTGCACCGCACTGCAGGAGTTGCTGAACAGCAATGTCCTTCATCTCCTTCCTGGGAATTGTCCTGGTTAGGGGAACAGGGCATTAGTTTTGTGTTCCTGACACTTCAGAGGAAACAGAAAGCAAGACAATTTATCAGAGGGAAGCAAGCGGGCATTAGGGGCGTTTGGTGATGGCAGTTCGTTTCCTTCAGCCACCTGGGACTTCCTGCAGGGCTCTGCATCACGGGCTAGCGATGGCCGAGAGCATGGCTTTGCCACTACCACAGTGCCTGCACCTCTGAGCACGTGCCCGGACAGCCATGCCCAGAAGGACTAGGGCTCTGACCACTTAGCAATCTTCAGGGCCTTTTACCATGGGTACAGCACCACATCAATAGGGCTGTACTGAATTTCACTGAATTTCACTGAATTTCACTGAATTTCACTGAATTTTTAGGGTTGGAAGGGACCATAGAGATCATCTAGTCCAACTCCCCTACCGAAGCAGGATTGCCCAGAGCATGTTACTCAGGACTGCATCCAGGTGGGTCTTGAAAATCTCCAAAGAAGGGGACTCCAGGACCTCCCTGGGCAGCCTGTTCCAGGGCTCTGTCACCCTCACTGTGAAGAAGTTTTTTCTCATGTTTGAGTGGAACGTCTTATGTTCCAACTTATGCCCATTACCCCTTGTCCTCTCACTGGCAACCACTGAAAAGAGTCTGGCTCCCTCCTCCTTCAAACCACCCTTACTGATCACTTTACATTTCCAGCCCTAGCTTGGGGGCCCTGTACCACTCCTACGTTAAGGTATATTCACACAACTCCAGCCCATGTGGCTGCCTTCCTAACACAAAAATGGCATTAGCTTCTCCTGACAAGGTTTGTTTGATTTCTTCAGAAGTTAGTTCCATTACAAGGACATTCCTTTGTCATCAGTCCAGTTTCAACGGTATATTGCTAAACATACAGACAAACATACCTACACTGTAACTGGGCTTTCACAATTCTTTTGTATCTTGAATATTGCTCATTCATATGCAAAGTTAACAAAGTGGTGACAGATGCTGACGTGCAGACTGAATGCTTGGGGATAGACAGGAAGGACTGGGAGAAGACCAGAGAAACAAATGTCATATCACACATACAGCTCATTTTTGAAGACTGAGAAGTCAAGTACTTAAAAATTAGGTACATAAATTATCATTGCACATGTATCCTTAAACTGGCCTTTCTGTGCATGTACATTTCTTACACACACACACACTTTAATTATAACTTACAACTATACTGAAGCAAAACAAGACATCTTTCGTGAGCTCTCACTCTGCCTCTGTAATTTTCCAATACCACTGAAACTGAACCTACCCGAAAAGGTGCGACCCAAATAGGTCTCGTTTGGCAAAGTTCCAGACAAGCTGAAATGGGAGGCACAGCAGCAGGCCACCCTAGTGTGAGTTCTGGCTTTGCCCACAGGAGGTGGTTGGGTCTAACTCATACACAAAAATAAAACACAGAAGAAAAAAAATGCGCTTTTCAGGGGCGTGTGTGAATGATGTTACGGGAGTGACTGAATTCACATACATTTCTGCTCTGTGAAACTTTCCCTGCTCCATCTTGCTGACAAATTATAATAATTCCAAAATCCTCAGATTAATTCTAGCTCCTATCGCAAGGATAAAAGATGTCAGTAAGAGCTCTGTTGCCAGACCACCTGGGCATGGCAAAGGCTTCTTTCTCAGCTTTCTGAGCAATGCTTCCCCCTTGCAGCAGAGTCAGCCCTGGCAGTACCACTGCCCCGTTGCAGGCACACAGAGGGCTGCAGCTGGCACACCTTTCATCCAAAAGGCGAGGAGACCATTGCTATCAGCTCATTACCGTGCGTGGGGCAGGGCACCTTTGCTGGTCACTGTGACCTGCGGAGAGAAGAGATAGTGGGAGAGGCTGGTTTTGCTCTTTCAGCCTCAGCTCCCTGCTGGCTCTGGAGCAGGAGGGGTGTTAAATGACTCTGCAGTCAGTCGCTGTCCTTGGGATCCAACGGGAAACGCGGGTTTATGCTGCTGCTCCCCGAGGTGCTCTGGGATCTCAAGGACACTGTGTAAACATTGATTAGACAGAGTGGCGTTGACCCAGAGATCATTAAGTGTCACAGCTATTAGTGGAGGTATATTGGATTGCTCCTACTCGCGGGCTGAGAGACCATGCACGTCTCCTTCTAGGCTGCGCTCTGTGGCTGCATTTTTCAGAGAAAACTCTTCTGCTCACCACTACTGGTGCTGCAGTGTTAAAAATGCTGTTTAGAAAGTAATGCAGATGTCCTGGCTCTGAGTCCCTTAACCTCTGGGCTACAGTCTGCAGCAGGGGGCTGAACACTCCCCCTCTGCCTCCTTTCTTCTGGGAGATACAGGAGGAGAGGTCAAAAAACTTCTTTCGTGTTCAAACAAGGGGTCACAGCATGGAAAAGGCTGAGAAGCCCCGAGGTAGTCTTTTTGCAGGGCAATTAACAGCTAATGGAAGCTGGGCGAGGGTATGGACGGACCGTCTGCCGCAGAGCCCTTCCTGCACTGGTGATGTACTGCAAGGAGGCCCAAGGAGACATCCTCACGCCTCATAGAGGGTGTCCCCTCTCTGAATACTGCTAAATCAGCTTGTCTGCAGTGACAGCCCTGGGAGATTACATATCCTTCCCAAAGGATGCCACTTGGGTGGAGTAGACAGGGGGAAATGCCTGCAAGATGAAAGAGAGGAGCCAAAAACCTCAAGGCAGGAGATTTTTTTGCTCCCCAGTGCAGAAAACTGACTGCATTCAGGCTGCACTCTACCAGTGCTTGACTTTGATGCCTTGGCTCTCTCTGTCCTGACAGGCAGGTCTGAAAAGCCCCCACGGTCTTGAACTAGACATCCAAATAGCTGTCACAGTTGTATAGGAAGTCTGAACACAGCTTAGACATTCCCAGCTGCACTGGCTTTGACCGGGATAGACTTAAAACTTCTTCAAAGTAGCTTGTACAGTGCTATGTTTTGGCTTTGTGATGAAAACAGTGTTAATATCACACTGATCTTTTAGCTATTACCGAGTCAAGGCCTTTTCTGCTCCTCACACCACCCCACCAGGGAGTAGGCTGAGGGTGCACAAGAAGTTGGAAAGGGACACAGCTGGGACAGCTGACCCTAACTGACCAAACCCAACTGACCAGGCTGAACACCTGCCTGCCAGAGGGAAGCAGTGAGCAAATTCTTCGTTTCACTTTGCTTGGGTATGCGGCTTTTGCTTTACCCATTAAACTGATTTTATCTCAACCCACGAATTTTTGCACTTCTACTACTCTGATTCCCTCCCTATCCTGCTCGGGGGTTGGGGTGAGCAAGTGGATCCATGGTATGAGCTGCCCACCAGGGATAAACCACATCATCAGCATTTTTATTTTAGGCCTCATCCAAGCTTACTTGAAGCCATCAATCTGTCAATTTGGTTCACCTCTGGATCAGGCAGTTTAATTCTCCTTAGATGCCTACAGTTTCAGCAGCAAGGACGGCCAATGGTGTGTGCCACCCTCACCAGCAGCCTCTCTCATTAGCTGTGGAGAAGCCAGAGAGATTTACAGGAAGACAAAGGAGCAGGTTTCCCAGTTCCTGTGTCCTTCTGTCTGGGGGTTCATGGCCCATAAAGCAGCTTGAAGGGAGAAATTTTGTGGAGACCCTTCTACTGAGACTTTGGACCAACCCTGTTACCCTGAATTACAGCTCCTTTGAAAAGTGGGACTGAATGTATAGCTCTCCAGCACAGAAGAGGGTTTTTTCCATGGAATTAATGTTTCCTAATTATTCCAGCATTGCCTGGAGGACAACCCGTTTTGCATAAATACGACTCACTTTTCCTACCCATGCTAGGAAATATTCCTGAACTGGGAATACTTCTCTTCTTCATCAAGTTTGCTTGATCATGGTTTTTGTTTTTTTGGTGGTTTTTTTTTGCATTTGGCTAGAGCAAAAGCCAATGGGAAAAAAAACCCTCTAGAAAAATCACCCGGGTACTTTTCTAATGGGGTACATGAGAAGTCTAATTATCATCGATTGGTATGGTGAGTATGTACATAACTGTATTCTAGAGGGTTAACATAGGCAGCATGTAGTGTGTCTTTCTCAAGCAGAAAGTGGCAAATCCCAGTGGCCTTACTTGCCCTCCTAAATAATAAATCATTTTTATGAATGATTTCAGGAGAAGCTACCTGCCCTGCTGAAGTTATTCAGGTGCTGTTGTCAAGATCAGCTTTGGTTTCAGGAGCTGAGGTCATGATGGCTGGAACTTCGCTGCTATTTAGTCAGGCAGGTCACAAGCAAGTCAGCACTAATCCCTGCTTTTTTTCTTTATTATGATTTTTTTCTTTATTAGGAGTGGGGAAACACAATAACAACTTTGGGGCATTTTTAAATTAAACAACAAGGGTGAAAAAGAAAACCAAACTGAATGTAAGTGATTGATGCTGCTTATTTGCTCGTATGTTGCCAGGGAGCTCCAAGGAGAGCAGGGAACAACCAATCGCAGGCAACGGGGGTGGAGGAGGCCTTTTTAATTATATCACATCATTTTTCAAAATAATATTATGTTATCTCTCACAGGATCTTAAATAAACATCTTGGAAACACACCATATTATATTTTTGCATGTGGATTGCCTGCTCAGCTACGGTTAACAACTGACTTCATGTTTACGCTCCTGTTTAGATAGTCTGCGTTGTCACCTTTACACCGTTGGAAAGATAATAGTCTAGAAGAGATAGGAAATTGGAGAAGACCTGCAAGAACGAGTTCAGCATCCAAAGGATCCCACACGTAAAGCTCTCAGAAATCCCCTTCATCTCAGCATGTGTGCAGCAGGATGAGCACTGCAGTGGCCAGCACAAAAGGGCTGCCTCCACAGACAGGACAAGTCAGTTCTGTCACCGCAGAGATGTCCCCTCCCTGGGAAATTGGAAAGGATACACTGCGTGGGGGCAGACCAGGCAGTGGTGGAGAATGGCCAGGTGAGATCTGTGGGTGGTGCACAAAAGCTACACTGTTTGTGCTGGAAACTGTTTTTTTCCTATCTGTTCCTGAGAAGGTAGAGCAGTTGTACAACACAAAAAGCAGAGACACCCTCTCATTCATCAGTGAAGCAAGGGAGTGCCAAGTTAGCCTGGATGTTTGGTGTACCTCATAATGCTTCACTGCAGATGCGGTGGTCTCAAGAAAGATACAAGAAGGGAAATTCTTTCTCCTGGCCCTACCTGGGCTGGAACTTGCCTGCTGTGTTACATGATGTATTCTCCAGATGGTGCACCATGACAAGCTCCTCACTGTGACAGGCACTGTTCAGTCCAGTATACATCAAGCCCTCCTGCTGCTTAGGCATCTTTTCACATTAATACGAGTACCTGGGCAAAAGTTTCAGTACCTCCAGGGGAGGAACTTCTCTCTCAGGCAAAGGAGGCATACGTTTAAGTAGTAGTTGCCCTGGCAGGATGAAGACCTAACTCAGAATACAGCTTTATCAAAGCAGGTTATGTGCAATGAAAGGTTGTGGGAAACATAGATCTTAAAGAAGATATAGGGAGCTAAATTATGCAATTAAGATTCTGTTGTGGAGTGATACGATTAACCCACGGAGACTGTATCCACATGAGCATGCTATGGTATGCCACAGAACATCCCAAGTTCCTGCTTTTGCAGTGGTCCAAACTGGGTGCCTGCCCAGACCATGTCATTGCTTGCCGTCAGCCAGCACACCCAGGTTTCCCTTGTGTTCAGAAACTGGGACTGTGGAGAGGAGGTGGTGGGGAGGTGTAGGGTCAGAATGCGGTGGAGCAACTCTGGAGCTAGCAACTGGGAACTGCTAACGAATTTGGTAATACAGACACAGTTTAGAAACTGGGGCTTCCAGCAATTACATTAGTATCGTCTTGTACTTAAAACAATTGAGCCAGTGTGCATCCACAGAAAAACTTCCAGAAAAGAACACAACTCATTCCATGAAAACCGAAGACCCCACACATCTCAGAGAAGTAGTCAGTGCAAGATCTGTGGCTGCAGAGGAACCACAGTGACTCTAAACTCACAAATAAAACTTTAGTGGCTGGGCAGGAAGGCAGCAGTGGACATACTTTTATTGCCCTCTCCTGTCCAACAAAATATCTGCTGGGGGAGGCTCAGTTACTGCTACCTCCACCAACTGACCTGCAGGTCACTTATCTCTGTGGCTTATAGGCTACTACCATGAAGTTAAGCAGGAGGAAGCACACCTCATGGATCTGCCTAAGGAATACTCTGTTTAGGGATCCAAATTATTTTCACCCAGCCCTATATCCACAGCCTGAAGAAAATCTCCCTAACAAGAAGAGCGCAGTTGGGGTCTCAGCTCTTTTTTTATTCCTATTTTCTACCTGTTTGTGAAACAGAAATGCGCCTTTCTTCTCACAGTCAAAGCCAGGTGCCTCCTTTCCCCTCGATTCTTGAGAATATGTCATTTTCCTTCAGTGCATTCCCAAAAGAATTAGAGGAGGGAAAAACATCTTTTCCTGCATTGCACGTTGACACAATGCCAAGATGCAGAAATAAGCCTGATAGGTAAGAACTGAGACCCTGCCTTCATGGCTCCAGATTTCCTCCTCCAAGTCAGGAGGCTTGACATCATATCAAACTCTACTAACAGATGATTTGAAAAGCAAAGACCCACACAGGTCTGATGAGGAAGATGCATATTTCACCCCAGCCACTGGAGAAGAAAAAAAAAAAAAAGGGGGTGGAGTGACATGGATTAAAATGGAGACTGACTGGCAAAGTTGGGGTGGGGAGAAGTCCCCACATTTCCCTGTGTGGTTTTATGTCTGTATATTCTGCTTTTGCAATGATTAATATAACAAACAAGGGACTCACAAAAAGGCTCCTAATGCTCACTGATCAGAAGTATAATGACGTGTAAGCTGCAGCTGTTCCAGTGGATTTCTGAACAGCAGGCTCTTGTTGAATGAGCCCCATGATTATTTATCTCCATCATGGGCTCTTTATTCCAAGGTATTTGTTGTCTTCTCTGCATTTTGACCGTCTGTCCTTATGCATAGAAAGCTCCAATAATGGATTTTTTTTCTATTAGCCTCCTCTTCCTCCTGCTTCTACAAACACAATGCACCCCTGAATCGCTGCGTTATGAAAGGGAAGGCACTGCCAGTGTTTTAACAAGGGCCTCCCACAGCATTCTCCCCCATTAGCCTCATAAACACAGGGCAGCACTGGAGCATGTGCCGCAGAGAGAAGGGTCAGGAGACTATTTATTCTCCCCATTTAAACAAAAATGCTTTCTCGTGAGCAAGGAGAGAAGCAAACAAATAAATTAAGCTGTGCCTTGATGGAAGCATTTATACTGTGTCCTTGGGAAATGTACCGAGTATGGGGATAGTGCAGGCCAGTGTTTAACTTGGCTGATTTGAAATGGTTTGTGTGTAAGTGGAGACCTTGCAGGGGCACCAAGTGCATTCTGCCGCTTGATTTTTTTTTCCCCTTTTTTAATATCTTGTGTCTGGTACAATCTGCTGTGTTTCAAGGTAAAGTGCTCGTTCTTTGGAGTCACTTTGTGACAGCACTGTCAGCTGGAGTCACAGGCCTGGGGCTTGGAGAGAGAAGACCAGAAGCCTAATTGTGGTTGCCACAGACCTGCTACCTAATGGTGAGGGAATGCAGTTTTCCCATTTGCCAGATAAGGATAATGTTTGTGCACCCACCTCACAGCTAATGTATTATTACTGCTTGAAATGGCAAATATTTTTGCTATTTTCTTGAGGCCCACTGTTGACAGGCATGGCTGATCACAGTCTTCTCAAACAGGAGGAAAAACTCTAAGCCAGTGTCTCCTGGCCACATCCCCGGCCCTTTGGTTTATGGTTGCTGTGAACCTCCTTGCTTGGTCCGGTTGGAGGCTAGAAGTTATACTCGGGAATTCATCAGCTCAAAGCAGAACACAGCTAAAGGAAAAGCTCTTTGGAACTGGCATGCCACTCCTGACATCAGCAGGGTTATGCCGACTTACAGCAGTGATATCGCTCTAAATGTCCATAATTATCAACATTTTAATATGAAAGGACATGTTTCTATTATTATATTTCATTTTCAGCTAGTTCTTTTTCTCTCTTTTTTTCCCCTGGGATGACATCATTGGAAGCCTTTTAGTAACACTTCTCTCCTAGTCACTCACTGGACCAAACTGTATTTTCTCTCCGTATGACTCTATTGGAGTTGTAAACTAAAAAGGCTCTTTGATTATCATTTTTATGCAAGGTCAGCAGAGAGAGCATGCCTGCTATTTTTAAGAGAGTTTGTAGCACTATCTTACTTTTTTCTGAATATGTAAACACAGAAATGAAAAGGCTGACTCTTTGACATGTCTCTGCCCTGTTCCCCGCTGTACTTTCTTCCTAGAAACCAGTGTTACACACAGGAGGACACCAAGCCTTTGCATTCCTTGAATGGTTTGGCTCCACTTTAAAGTGGGTGATGAGTGGCAATAAAACAAAACCCAATGTACAAATGAAGTCTCCAAACCAGTATCAGTGTGGGCACGGGCTCCTCCAGTCAGGCAACTACGGATGAATGAAACACACTATTAAAAAAGGAGGGCAGCCTGAAATCAAAGGCTTGCTGTGACTTCTCACAGCAGCATGCCACAACTCCTGGTCTCAGAGTGCTGGAGGCACAGCCACAAGACTGTGGTGTTTCACAGAAGACTGTCTGGAATGTGAAGCAGAGGCAGGAGAGCTGGCAGGTTTGGGGGTTTTTGACATTTCCAAGGCAACCTCTTACTCAGAGAGCCAGGTGGCCACAACTGTGACAAGATGCAACAGCTGAATGGACCAGACAAATGGAGGTGGCAGCAGGCCTAAAGGGCAGCAGACAAGCCCAAACTCGCAGAGCGGGTGGCAGCTTTGGCTCACCAGCTGCCTCTACCCCTGGGGGTGAGGTCGTATCACATCCAAGGAGAGGTCAATAGAGGTTGTGGTGTGGTATGGGGACCTTGGAGAAGATAGACATGATTTGTGCAACGCAGGAGACCTCTGCAGTTAATTTTTCAGTTCAAGTACTTCAGTGGATACATCAATGACCGTGCAGCTCTTGCACTTAGCAGACATTGAGGTCTCTCCTTTAGCTCTAGGTCTTGTTCTGGATCTCCTACAAGAATCTCTTCTTAAGGGGCACCTGAGCACTTGCTCATCTTCCACAGCCGCATGGGCCCCAGGGAGCTGGAGAATGTTTCCGAGTTCCTGAATGAGGGTGCACATCCTGGCCATGCTCTTGTGACACACCAGGTTGAGCCTGAGAAGAAGACAAGGCTTGCAGGGAGTCAGGGATGAAGCATGCACTGCAGCAGGTGCCTCAGTTCTTCTGGGGGATGATCATGCTGGGGCTTCAGGGAGGCAGTTCAGAGCTGGCTAAGCTGTAGCCACTGAAACATAAGGGCATGTAGGGACCTGCAGAATGGAGGCAGCAGGGAAGTCAGACTCTTGCGCAACGGTATTGATTGCATCAAGGCTAAATATGCTCCTTTAAGTGCTGAGAATGCATCGTGATTATTATTAGACACTGCTTTTCTTGTTGCGAAGGGTTGCATACATTAATACTTGTAGGAACTGGACAAAATTACTTGCCCACAGCTTTTTATAATACCTAGAGTTCAAAAAAAGCATGGGGTGCTTTTAAACAGATTGTAACATTTTTGTCTCACACGGATGATGGGATGTCTGCTCAACATCCATCCATTTTCTGCTTAAAAGGTCATGTTTAATTTTCTAAATGAGCCCACTCCCACCCTGAGCACTCAACTCTAGACAACGTCTTTTCTCTTTTCATGGCAAGACATCACCGCATTTTTCCTTCGCTACTATGCTGAAAGGGTGCTCGTGCTTACAAGGCTTGTGTGCAGTGAGGGAGAAAAAACATCTGCCACCAGTGACTTCCTAGACATGGTGTATTTACAAACCTTGTTAGTTGCCATGAATACGTCATGCCTGGTTGATGCCCTTATGGGCAAAGCAAAATTGTATGAAGGGTATTCTCTTTTCTGCTCCCCTAAGGAAAATGGCCTCATGTTGCAGAAGTAGCACATAAGTGTGAGATTCCCAGGGGAAGGGGAAGAACATCCTGTAATTCACTTAAAACCAAAACCAACTGGCCATCTCTAAAAGTTCTGTCACAGGCAGGTAACTGCAGTCTCTCTCCCGAGTCCTACAGCAGCGCAGGACCTGACACATGCCAGCTTTGGTCGATGCTCCTGCATAACAAAATGGGTGCCACAGGAATGGTATTAAATATTTTCTGTGGTAGAGCTCTGCGTCAGTTAGTCTTCACCCTTATTAAATATTTGCTGTGGTAGAGTTGTGCACCAGCTAGTCTTCACCCATAGAAGCGATTATTTAATGTCAGCACTGCTGTTAGCCTCCCCTACCCAAGAGAAAGTCCTCTCCAGTGTTCTTCCAAGGCTCTGTCACTGTGAAAGGCTCTGAGGGGTGCATCTGTACCATTTCAAAACCCCAAACATCAGCTAATGATAGATATGGAAGGTTTGTGGCTCTTAAGTATTTTTATGACTTCTGAAAAGTTATATTCTTTTTCAAACGGCTTCCTTTCAATGGGATCCATTTTAATGAGATCTTCTCTCTCCTATTTCCAGGAACAATTTTCTTCATTTCCTTTAGCCTACTAATACCTCCCAACAACATCTTTCTGCTATCATTTGTGTTCTACATCGCAGTCCAAAACCCTGCTCCTCTTGTAGCTTGCTTCTGAGGACATGACAGAGAAGTAGCTGAGCCTCAGGGTCTCCACAAGGCTGGTTGTTTTGCAGCGAGGCAGTAGATTACCATTGGAAGCTCATGTAAGCAATAGTTAAACCTTATGTAATAACTCTGACTCAGTGTAAGCGAAACAGACACTCTGAACATGATGAACAGGCAGATGTCAGTAGTCAGAGGGCTGGAATCCCTTTTCCATGCCAGCACCTATTTCTGTAATGAGACCTTTTATTAGTCCTGATTCAATTTTCTCAGCGCTTAGCTGAAGAATTTGGAAATGCTCACAATTGTCTGCATTTGCCAAATAATCCTCCCAACAAGACCCAAATTGTGAAATTTGGGATTCACCCAGATACCAAGCTAATTAAATAATCACTTCATTGCTTTTTGTTGAGCTTTAAAATCTGAAAATCAGGCTATGCTGGTTTTTTTCAGGTACATCTGACTGTTCCTCTAGCATTTTTTCGTAAACAATTTTCTCCAAGTTTAAAAAAAAACATGTTATTTCTGCCTCCCTGCTTTTCTAATATAACAGTAGCAGAGAGCCATTTGTAGAGAATACTGTCATGGTCCTAAAAAGGTTTCAGAATCTTCTCCCACATGGAACAGATAGCAGAGATAGGCAGAGGAGCAGATCGTTGCCTTCAGCTTTCCTACAGGAGCACTGATATTGGCTCATATTTTTTCCCCTTGAACTGTGGAGCCAATCTTTGTGTGCCCTCTTGGATGCGTAAGTTGCTCTTTGTTTGGCACACCACCTGAATGTCAATGGATGCAATTACAGTGCTTTACAATTCATCGGTATTTTCGGGCGCATCTGCACACAAATACAAGCGTTATACTCTCAACTATATTGCGGTTTGTCTCTAAACTTGCACTCCTTTCTCCTCTCATGCTTGAACTCTCAGGTTTACAAACACTGCTAAAGAGTGCTAGGTCAAACACTGCTGCATGTGGGCTCCAGCCCTTCCTACAGCATGCAGCACTGTGCAACACACACAGCAAGCTGAACCAATGCTCCTTCCTGTCCCGTTTGCCTTTAAAAGGCATGCTAGGGAGCTGGCAGCTACAGCTCCACGCAAAGGAAATGTGGAAAAATAGGAGTGCGTTATGGGCCCAGTCCCACAAAGTAATAAGCACGCTCAGTAATTCCATGTTCCCAAAATCCAGCTCCCAAGTCCTTGCACAATCTAACATTTAGAGCTGAAATGTCTCACTTAAATCAAATGCCCTTTCCAGGGTTTGTAAGCAAGGAAAGGGTCAGGTTTGGGAAACACAGACGTGCAAACTGCCAAAGGTCTACAGGATGGCAAATAAAAGGCACAGAGCCAGAACAGAGATAAAGGATGTGATTAAAATAGCAGTACCAGCAGGTGAAAGGCCACAGTATAAGCAGGGACAGAGCGCAACTCAGTGCAGTTCAATAGGACAGGACACTACCAGACAGAGACTGAAAGACTGGAAAGAGGCTGTTGGTGGCCAGAAGAGAAGATAAATCTGGAAACGGCATAAACCAGTCTGTTATCTGGCTGAAGCAGTCAGGCAGCACTCCCTGATAGACAAATTCAGGAAGCAATGACATTAAATAGATGTAAACAAGCTGTCTCAGCACTAAAATTTTGTTACTAACCAATTAAATTTCATCTTCAACTCTTAGCTGGCGGCCCTGGCTCACAGCCCCTTCGCTCTTATTGTTCCGCAAAGATAAAACATGTTGTATACTATTTCCATCAAAATCGGGAGATGGATGGAAAGCCCTTCCCTTCTCTAATGAGGCTGAAAGACTCCTTACCCTATGTATCAGAGAAGCCTGTCACATTTACATTAATTGATGCTGAGAGTTTTAGAGTTGTTCAGAAAGTGTTCAGGGCCGAAGGAGGAATGGGAGGCCCATGAAAATATGCTGTTAAAGTGGATCAGACTGTGCATTAGCAAGGCCTGCAGTTTCCAAATCCAGTGTTCCCTCCTAAGGTTTAGCGTTCACCCCACACCAAACAGTGCTGTGTGGGGAGCCAGAGGCCCTTTGGCAAGGTCCTGTTTCATCTTCCATGTAGACTATTTTTACTAATGCCGCGAAAAAGTCCACAGAGCAGAAATCTGCTGCTGCTGCTACAGCCATCACCTGCCTCATTCTGCCAATGATTCTGTCCATGCAAGAGTTTTTGTAACTGTAAACGACAATGCTGTTTATACTCCCTACATTTCAGCTTATACCTCTTCAGTCCTTTCAATGTTCTTTGAGCTAGTAATTTCAGCACAACCTTCATTTCGCATCACCCTCACCATTTACTGAAATGGATCTGTCCCGGGGACAGTTTCTTCTTTTTATAGCAGCCTTTACTTCTGGATGCAGCTCTTCATTTCCAGGCATGGTCTGTTGCGTAACGACCGACAGCAAAGTTGAGAGAGCAAAGAGAAGTCGTGATTTAGAGACAGCAGAAACTTCTGAAACAGTGCAAAGCTGAAGCTGTTAGGCTCGGCGGGCCAAATGCTGATGGCCTTTATAGACCACAAACATCTGTAGAGATGGGGTGATTCCCGGCCAGGATTGAGCCCAGGGTGACCTACATCTCTCCAGATACCGTCAGCGTCCTGCAAAAGGTGGCCTTTGAAAGGCAGCCACGAGCGCTGCGACGTGCCAGCGCGCTTCTCCCTCTCGACAGCAAACGCGTTTGAAGCCAGACCTTAAAAAAAAGGGCATTCCCTGGTCATTAGGCTGCACGGTGCTCTCCCACCGCCCTGCCTCTGAGACGGCATTTGCTGTGTGTGAGGCAAAGAAAGACGAGGAGGGGGGGGATTTATCATACTAACATTAATCACAGTAATAAAGCCGCCCGGAGACGCTCCAGGCTGGAGCTCGTTATGAAACGGAGGAAGGCCGCACGCCCGCTGCGCCGCGGCCCTCGGCCCCTCGCCGGCCTCTCCCGACAGGCGCCGGCCCCGCGGCGCGGAAATGGCTCGGCTGGGCCTCGCTGTTCCCCGGGGAAAAGGCCGGGCCGGGGACGGGGAGGGCGGCCTGTCAGGCCCTGCCTGTGGGGGCGGGCGGTGGCCCTGCTCCTCGCGGCCGCCAGCGCGCGGTCAGTTAACGGTTCGTTAGCGGTTCGTTAAGGGTGGCCGCCGCCGTCGCTGGGGAGGGGGCGGAGGGGCCCTGCCCCTCAGCCCATGGCTCCGCGCCTTGTTCCGCGCTCACCCCCCCGGCCGCGGCTCGCTGTGGGGGCCACGCTGTTGAAATACTGGTGCGAGCTGGGAGGGGAAGGGAAAGGAAGGGAAGGGAGCGGCCATGGCTTCGCTGTGGTGGGGGCTTTCTGTGAGACCCGCTCCCCGTCCTGCCGGTGCCCGGCGGCCCCCGAGGGGGGCGGCTGCTGGCCCTGCCGTGGCCGTGGGGTGTTGGAGGTGGCGACCTGCCTGTCGGATGTTGGTAGCCCTGCCTTTCGGACACGGCTTGTTGCTGCTGCGCGCTTCCCCCAGAAATGAATTCGCCGTGGCCATTCATCATCACCACAGGCAATCTAATTACAGCCCTGTCTGAAAAGGAGAGGCTCATTTATAATAGAGACTTTGTTATGAAAGTGTAATACCTCGAACTACGTTTTTGCAACTTTTTTTTTTTTTTTAATAAGGAAAATTAATTAATTGTCTGGTGCATTTTAAAATAACCAGCCCCCTGAGGTTGGCGCAGCGGCACCTCTCGGCGTATTCCCTCCCCACCCAGAGCGCCTGCTGTGTGACGGTGAAATGCTAAGATTATTTTGGCAGAGAAATAGTCTCAGAGGCTGTTGTTTATTTTCTACGGCAGAGGAATATCTCAGAATGCAGCCTGCACCTCTGCCCGGTGGGACTGTCTCTAATTGCGGGCGGTGCACTGCTGAAGCATTCAAAATGCACAGTTCAGAAAGCAGGATTAAACATGGGTGGGGGGAGGGAGCACCCACATCTTTAAAAGAGACGAACGTAAGAATATGCTTTCCCGAGAAGCAGAGAAATGGATAGTGGAATAAGGCAGCTAATCTCCTACTGACACTCGTGCAGCACAATCACCAGCCATTCGGCCTAAGAGCAGAGAATCCAGGCAGGCGGCAGGCTGGGTTCCCCGCCGGCCTTTCTCACACCCATTTTTGTTACTTTGAGCAGTCTCCATGGTGGGACAGTTCAGGTGGGTGCTGCTCAGGACTGGTTTCAGACAGAAGTGTGGCCAACTGCAAAATGGTGCAAGACGGAGAAAAGGCTTGTGTCCCCATCGCTGCTGAGGATGCAATGCGTCAGAGAATGCGTGGCATGCACCTCACCGGCTGAAAAGCCTGGAGCAGACTGCAGCACTTCTTAATCTGAGGCAGGTTTTGTTCTGAGCTGCTGTTCTTGCCCAGAATAGATCATCTCAGGTCACTCAAAAAAAAATGTGAAAGCAGTGGATGGACAGCCTTAACCCGTCTACTTTTTTGTTATCACCAGGGCTTGCTAGATAGTCCTATCTCTTCTAAACCACACTTTCTCATGGGAGAAGCCGAGCATTAGATGAGGCTTTGATGCAAAGGAGAAATCGCAAAAATGATGAATCAGATCACCGGGCCGTATGAGAGAGGAATAAACTGCAGTGGCATCTGGGATGAGAAGTTCAGGAAGGGATCAGCTGAGTTTGGAAGAGAACAGTAGAAAGTAGGATGTGGAAGAAAAAGAAAGTCTTTGCAAGAAAGAAGGGAACTATATTGCCAGAAGATACTAGGGGAACACCTTTCTATTTTTCCAGTACAGGAGAGGAGAAATGGACACCTGAGATTCACAGCAGGTAGGAAGGGAAGAAGGTTTTCTGAGGAAAAGGCTAAGGACAGGGCAGGGATGATAGGACCACTTCTGAAATCTTGCTCACTGGCTTTTGTCTGTTGGTGGAGTGCTAAAAAAGAAATCGAGCCAGAACAGGGACCATTAGGAACAGGACCTCCAGGAGACAGAAAATTTTTAATGTCTTTGCCAGTTGAAGCCTTCCTATCAGTAGCATGCTGTACAAAGCTTGTGCTGGATTAAGGTTGCACACATCTTCTTATACAGTGGCACTCTGCTACACCATGAGTTCTCTGTTACCCTCATGCTCTTTCAGGTAATGCTTTTAAGGCTAATCTGATGTTTGCACTTGGACAGAGGTTCTTGTTCTCATTGCTTGGAAGAGTAAATCACAAGACACGTAAGATACTACCCTGCTCTCAGTGGTAACAACAGGCTCTGTGGGCATTTTGCCACATGCTGCTCTAAATTCTATCCAAAACCAAACGTAGACAGTCAGTCTCTGCACAGAGCAGAGCAGCCTGTCCTAGGTGTGTGATTGCTGCCGGCAATCACAGGTTTTTCTCTTCCCAAGCTCCACGCTAACCAGCACAAGCCAGCCGGGGCTGGAAGCATCATAACCACATTAGTGTGATGCTGGGTCTGAGGTGACAAACAAGGTCAGCATTTATCCCAAGAGGTCTGCTTTGAGTATACCTTACGCCCATGCACTCAGTTCAATTAAAAGACAGGCAGATGTCTTCGGGTTGGAGGCTTACATCCCTACGAGGACAGGGAATAAATGCAGGACTGGGAATGGGTGGAGAACAAGAAGAACTGCAATGAAGAGATTAGAGTGGCTGCCCAGCGAAGGCATGCCTTCATCTCTGCAGGATTTTTTTACTTGACTGCTTAATGGCTCTTACTTCACAGGGTTTCATTACCCATTCTTGTCTGTATCTTTGCAGTACTAACTGTGGAATGCTGCATGCTTTAGCCCATAGTTTTGCTATTTTGATGTTGAGCTACATGTCTGGTCTAATTAGGTATTCATACAGTGATAAACACTCATTTCTTATACACATTATGCAGAACCTTGCATGTTTTCCTGTATTTTCTTTTATTTCTTTTGTAGTGTTTAAAGCAGGACATGATTCATTTGAAAGAGGAAAAAGAAAGATGTTTATAAAAGGGCCCTGCATGAGCAGAAAAAATGCAAGGTGCAGTCCTTATAAAATTGGAGGCCATCCTGATTTTGGGATAACAACTCCAGAGCTCGGGACCCCTAGACTTTTTGCTAAGATCTGGCGAAAAATGTCATGGAGGTCCAGTAACTTTCTCTAGGCTTTTGGGGTAATTTTATGCAGGTCACTTCAGCACAAGTCTGTGCACTTGCTCCACTGCAGCTCCATCTCTGCTAAGCCAACCAGGTGCTGAGTTATTGTCTGTGGCAATGCTGGCAGCTGCTCTCCAACAGCCTCCAAAGAATGCGGGATCTCTTTCAGCATTGTGAGAAACATCATATATTTGGGGCCTTACCAAAATTTGGACAAAATTTATTGACTCATTTATTTTATTCATCTGGAGCGTAGTCTGCTGTTTGTATATCCCTGGGCGTATCTGAACAGTGAAGTTATACCACTCATGGTGTCCTCTTTCTGCTTGCTGCTCATTCAGAGTTAACACTGCAGAGATGTTAGTACTACAGCAGTTGGTTTCTCTGTTGTCTGGTGGAAATCTAAAGGCTAGCTGGTATGACTTTACAAATCCTGTTGCATAGCCCCAAGTTTGGCCACCTTCATATGTGTGTTTTCACTACTCCCATATGGGTCATGTCCATATTTTAATGGCACAGACTTTGTTTGGACTTACTTCAATCTCATGTTTTCTGGTATCCATTGACAGTGTCTTCAATGAAGTAATAAACTTGCAATAATATAAACGTGGTATGAACAAGAAGAAAGTTATTCCTACAGTTTTTAAAGGGAAAAAAGTATGTCAGAACTTGACAAAAGCTTGAATCTCAGTGCAGAAACTTACTGTTGTCAGGCTTTGTTTGATCAGTTTGGTTCTTTTTGAGGGAAATCCACAGATGCACACGTGCACACACAAAACATCTGTGTTAATAGGTTTGTGTAATAAAAAATGGATTCATTTGAAAAAAATATAATGTTACTGACTGTTACTATATAACTTGTAATACAGTCTAAAGCTATATGCTATGCAAAATGAAAGAGCATGCCAGAAATAGTTTGAAAAAGTATATGCTGTGCATTGCATTGTTTGTTGTTGGGGTTTTCTGAGCTAGATAAAGGATACTATGTCAAATGCAATGTTCTGTACAAAGATAATTTTACAACCATTAACATAAAAATGATAAATTTTACAAATACATCTGCTGGTCAAATCCTGCACTTCTTTACACTGTATATTCAAGTAAGCAATTTCACGCAGTATACATTAATGCAAAATTTGGTGCTGCATGTATTGTACAACTGAAAAGAAAGGAAGATGAGAAGAGGGGCACAGAGCTCTTTCAGTAGATTGTATGGTACATGCATTTCTTTCCTGAGAAAGCAGCCCTAATCTCCAGACCTGTTTTATCTTGCAAGCCCTCTCTGCCCAGTAGGCCCTTCTCACCCTGTTAAACCAAGCAGCCCAGAGATTAACTGGCACCTGGGAGGTTGCTAGTATTGCCAGGTGCATTTTTTTATTACAAGCTTTGCAATGTGTACTGTTCTTCTTAAAGCTCCAGCTTCTGGAGTAATGTGCTCTCTTCAGCTTTAATGGAAAAGGGTTTCAGGATAAAGCTTGAATATGTAGCTTCAGGGATCCTAATGAGCTCAAAAAGTCAAGGGACTTCCTTGTCACCTCCCCAGTGCGAAAAGTTTGATGGTAAATCCCAGAAGCTGTGGGAAGATTGCCTGTGCTATCATCCTCTCAAATCAGTAGGTTGCATCCACCAGCTTCTTAGATGCCATCATGGCATGATGGGTGTTACTGAGGGTGCTCTGCTTCATTTTCCTTCCATCCAGCTCTCTCTTAATGTCTGATTCTGTGATCCTTACATACATTACTTCATTGTTGTCCACCATACTAATTTATTTTTCTCTCCTTTTCGTGTAGCCCTTCCCCATTCTGGGGGGCTTTGAGGTTTTGTAAGGGCCAGCCTGGTCCTAAAAGCAGAATTGCATAAAAGATTAGCTGACTTTCAAGGACAGAAAGTCAGTGCTAGTAATCAGTGAAGCTGTGCAACAGTAGTGCCTGCTTTGTGCTCCTACTGTCTTGTGCTTCGTAGCACAGCCAGGTGGTTCAGTGGAGAAGACAAGGAAATGTTCCTTCTTCACAGGAGGTTCTTACAGTGCTGAGCTGTTTCTGAACACTTTCACTTGGGCTTCCTATTTGGGTCCTATTTATCTCTTGCTATTGAAATGGGAATTTTCCTTCCAGGTTATGTTAAAGTGCCCCATGACAGTTTGAATTGTGGACTGACAGGTGCCGGGGGAGTAAAAGGGCTGTGTAGGTCAGCAGAGCCTGGATGTTTCAAACTGAAAGAACTTTGTAATGTTCAGTAGAAAACGCAAACGTGGGTTGGAGTCACCCAGAGAAGTCAGGCTCCGCTTGCTATTTAACATGGTTCTGCTTCAGAACGCATTCATTTTTACGTGAATTTCCAGGAAATTAGACAGGCTTTAGCTCTGGAGCCTCCAAGAGGCTGCATAATCTGTATGAACTCTTTAATCCATCAGAGAGATGACGCATCAGGTGTTTGGAAGCACAGAATGACGCTACACAACAGTTGCAGAGAGGCAGTGAAAAATGCCATGTTCTGTGGAAGCTGCAAGAAGGAATTAGGTAGACCAAAAGCTTTTACTCAGTGGGGACTTGGCTGGGGCACATGCACCCTTTGTGAAAAATGCTGTAGGATCTTCCATCAGCAGGAGCAGCTAGAGCCCTAGTAATGTATCTCCTTCAGACAATAAGGAGAATAGCACTCCTTCCCAGTACCCTGAAGGGAGAACACTTCCCACCAAATACTTTTTATAGTCCCTGATCATTAATATTGGTCTCCAATCTGGCTTTACAAAGCCCAAAACTTCTCTGGTGGTCCTTGGGGGTGTGTAGGCTTACACTGATCTGTACCAGATCTGCTTGTGGCATGACTCATGTGTCTTCCATTGTTTATTTGTGGCTGATCTCCCTTGATTTTTCATCTTTATTGATATGGATAGTCAAGTAGAGGAAATCACGTCGTTGGAGAACGTACATACTAGAGGAATGAAGCAAAGATCAGCATATCTCTTTTAACAGCAGAAGAGGCAGAACGTGGAGGCATTCAGGGGAACTGAACACGGAACTGGTGTTTCACTGAGAGACCTGACATGAATCTAGGAATAAAAAATAATCACCTGCTTTAGTTTTAACTGCCACAGTTGAAGTTTTAGATTAGAAGATACGAGTTCTATCATAATCCATGGGTAGGTTGATGATTTCAATTGTATGAGGTTTTTCTCTGACTTGAAACAGAGCAGGGAAGAATTGGTGCTACAGAAGCAGGTTAGAAATTCAAGGGAAGGAGCAGTTCCCTGGGGAAGTACACAGGTGCAGGAGAAGACAACATAGATTTGTCTCATGCAGCATTGTTGTGGGAAGCTTTTTAGTAGAGCAGATGATGGAAAAAAAGAATCAGGGGAATGGTTTTCTCCTCATAGAAGTGTTTTTGTCAATATGCAATTATTTAATTTATATTTATTTTTTAAAATTAAAAATGGGAAAATGAAAAACAGCTACCTTTTGATTTTCTAATTTCACTGTGATGATGTCAGATTGTTTCATTTATGCAATTGAAAATGTTCAATTCTGATTTCCTCGTTTAGATCTGGAATTTTCTATTGCAATAATTGCTACTGTATTTACACATTTCTGTCTATGTATTCCGTATTTATATTGCTTCAGTGTGGCAGAAATACAGAATTTCTGGTTCTGTGGAAACATTTCTATCTTTTTTAATTCTGATATGAAAAGTGAGTTTGTTTTTAAAATGGTGATCTTCCCTCTGAGAGGAGACGTGCAGATTTTTGTGGCACTTCTGCTTCTAAATGAGAAGCCCTCAATTTTGTGCCCTCAATTTTGTGTGCACAGCAAAACCTTCTGAGGTCAGGGGGGTGACTGTGTTTTGGATCAGTCCCTCTTCTGAGCTCAGGTTTTGGTTCTGAGGACTTGCAGTGACTGAGTAGTGGTAACCGATCCCTGAATAATATATGTCTTCCTAGTGCTTTCTAGAGCAATTTGGATTACTTTCAGCTACTTTCCATGCTTTCCTTAGGAGGCCTTCCTCTCATGCCCTGGTGGTGCCACTCTCAGTTCCACCATGCAGTCAAGTCACAATCCCTATGGAAAAGTACACCACAGAAAGAGCAGCTGTCCAGAAGATATCCAATTACTGTTCTTACAACAGTAAGAAAGTTTGGCTTTCCTTCTCTTCCTGTTTCCTTCTTTTGAGGCAGGCCAGTGTGCTGTGCGCCTGTCTACTTTCTAAGCTTGCAATGCTTTTCTTTGGATTCTGTGCACCTCTAACTTGTATTTTGGGTTGGCATTTAAAATTTAATTCTTAACAGCAACATTCGGAGCAATTAAATAGCGATCAGAAATCAACAGTTTTTAGGAAATAACTGGTTGTGAATAGCAGTTCTTGTGCTTCGCTTCAAAATCCTCCAGCATCAGTCTGCAATTAGGGAAAAAACAAAAGAGATTCCAGAGAAGGAGGTGATTTTCCCAAGAGGGTATGTGTGTATGTGTATGTGCAGAGGGGGTGAGTGCTAATTGTCCCCCCTCTGCTCCTTGCGTCCAAGCCAACCTGGCAAAGAAATCAAGTGGGACTTGGTGTGGATCTAAACCAGAAAGACAACAGGAGCAGTGCTTTTCCCAGCTACCGCCTTATGGTTTTCCTCCCCCACTGGCGCCTTGGGAGGTTGCTGCTGCACTGGTGGAGGATGACTGAAACATGCATTCATAGCAGCAAAAGTCAGTTTTAAAAAATTTCCCAGGTGAATGTCAGTGTGCCACTAATCAAATTGAGGGTTGATTGCAAAACTAAAAATGAAGTAAACGCTTTGCATAATTTGGTAGACTGCTGCTGCATGTGTGAGTGTATGTGTTTATAGACTCTTCCTGAAGCATTGTGAATTGAATTAATCATGGAAAGAGGGTCACTCAGTGTTCATATTCTTGATGCAGTTCCAGAGCTGTCTTGTATGTTCTGGACTGGAGTAAGGACTGGGTTAGGAGATATGGGACAGAGCGGGCCTTGTTCCCCAACTGCTATATTTGTGGGCAAGGTTTAAAGGCAGTTCAATGTATTTTACATCACTTGAGAAATTTTAGACTATGTTCCATATTTACTGTGTAGAAAGGAAAAGAGCTGTTTTATCTCAGCTTCTAGGACTGCTTAATTTAAATGTCTGTGCCTACTTGGGTAACCACAGCTGTTGAAATAAAACACATGAAATCCCAGATGCAGTTGCAACACCCCAAAAATGCGGGCTTAGTGCTTCTGAGAAAGCCCCACAAATTGCCAGTTCTCATTAAGCATCAGGCTTATTTTACCATAGTCTGGTCCATGAAATAAATATATGCTATTTCTCTCAGTAAGACCTCACAAATTCCCCAGCCCTGCGTAAACCTACAGCAGCTTTCTGTCTCATTTATGTTGGTTGCATTGGATGAGTTAAGATTAAGCAGAGGGATTGGCACAGGCAGAGGGTTGGCCAGCCCTCTAATGCCTTTCAGTTGGCTACAAGTAGACTGAACTAACGCCCTTTCTCCCTACGAAGACTTTACAACGTAAAGAGCTTCCTGGCAGTGCAGATGGACTGCTCCGTTCAAGTCAACCCTGTTTTGTTCTGTGAGATGAATCAAAATGACCACAGCTTCTTTGACTAGCTCTAGATTCATTGCTTTGACATGTTTTCTCAGTAAAGCCAAACCCAACCTGTGCCAGTTACCTGGAGCGTTGGACTGGACCCATCACTTTTAATTCTTTTCTGTCTTTGAGGAAAGAGGGAGCTTCTAAAATGTTCCTTAAGGCCTTCTCATTTTCCCTCCCGTACTAATCCTGTCCTTCGGGGTATCACCACCAGTCCGTAGGTGCTGTCAGGCTGCTGTGCAGAGCTTATTGGCGTGCCAGGTCCTTATCCCTACATTTGTGTTGTCTTACAAAGCAGCACGTAGGGATTCTTTGGCAATACAAAAGGAAGGTTTTCCTAGCTGTCATGGTGAAAGAAGAAGGCACTGAAAAAACACGAGTTTAAATTTTGGTGTAGTGTTCTCCCGGTGACTGCCAACTTAACCTTCAAGTGCCTTCATTTTCCTACTGGTAAGCAGGGGTAAATAGGGAAAAAAGGAGGAAAATTGAATGAAGCTACTAATTAATATCTATAAACCCCTTAAATGATCAGTGCAAATCCTCGTATGAGACAGTGTATTGAAGAGTCAGCTATTTTGTAGTCCTTTGCGTGTGCAGGTATAGGAATAGCACTCTCCTCCTGCGGGCAGGGCTGCCTGCAGTTGGTTGAAGGGCTGAGGGAGGCCCGGCAGAAGCATCAAGGCGCCTTGGGAAACAGCCAGGAATTGCAAGGAGCAGGTAGAGGTCTCAGTATCCCACCCAGCCTACAGGTTACCTGCTGAGCTGGTCCTGCAAGAGGACAGAAAACATGGGATTGTTCCTCAAAAGCTGCTGCCTTGCTTCCTGTGCTTCCCCTCTTCTAGCTGCCAGGGGTGTTTGGAACAGCACTACCAGAAAAGCAGAACAGGGTAGGGGCTTCTTCCCCAGTGCCATCAGCCTGAGGGGACTCATACTGGGAAAGGCAGAGCCTCCGATGAGTGTGGGACAGCACATGGTTACAGTGAAGTGGGCTGAGGATCAGTGAGAAGACAGAGAAGACGCTGTCAGCAGGTGTTTTGGGTGATCAGAGATGCACCGCCGTCGAGGCTGTGAGGCATACATTTGCTGCATGGCCATAGGCTGCCAGTATCCAGCTATGAAGGCAGAAGAGGCTGAAGAAAGGGCTGGTGCTTTTCTGCAGGGGTGGTCCGTGGCTGGAACGCTGTTGCTGCTGGATGAGAGAGAAAGGGGAGGCCTCGGGGCTGCCTGACAATGTTGAAGAGGGCACGCTGAGCTGGTGCTTTCCGTCTGGCTGTCATTCCCTCCTCGCTCAACCACCTCTGTTGTTCCCTGACCCAGTCCTCCGCTCCAGGCAGTACCTTGTGTTGTTTCTTTTTTGCCCCTCTCAGCCTCTCATCAAGGTGTAAATAACCCTTCCCACTCCATGTGGACCTGCAGGGCTCTGCTATTCTCCTGCAGGGCTAAAAATTGTCTGCAGCAAAGCAGCTGCTCCAGAGAATTTATTCTGACTAAAAGATTAGACTCCCTGAAATGCATCGAAGGGCTAGATCCTCACGGCTGGTATAAATCCTCATTTACAACATAGATCACAGCTATAACCAACATGTAAATCACAGTGCTCCCTTCTGACTTGAAAATCTATGAATCTATGAAAATTGGCGTAATTGCATTGATTTCAGGAGGGCTGCTGTGATTTACGCCGGCTGGGGACGCGGCCCGGCGTCCGCCCATCCTGTTAGAACAAATTAGAATTCTCTCTGTGGCGCGGCAGTTCAGCATCCAGGCAGGCTGGGTCAGCGGCAGCATGCTGCGCCTGCCGTCAGCTCCTCCGGTTCTCCTGGGGCCCACAGAGGAGCGGGGCTCTCGGCTCCCCCCTGAACGCTAAACCTCTGCCTCTGCCTCCCTGTTAGGCTGTGTTTGAACAACACTATTGCCCAGCAAAGTGTAGAAGTGTGGGAGCGGCGGTACTTTGATCAAGAGAGGCTGTGGGGGTTTTCACAAGCTAACTGGTCCTCTTGAATGTGATCCAGGGAATGCTTTTGCAGAATTCATCCTGCACTTTTGTCCATAGACCTCTCTGAAGCCCTCAGCGCCGGTTCCTCGGCATGGCAAGGGATGGATGCACATTAAGCATCAAAGCCCTTGAGCCTTTAGTGTGTGCAATGAAGGGATCTTGCTTTCTGGCTGCTGGGTGAGTGGAGGCTGTTGCAAAATTAGAAGATGGTGGACAAATAGCGAAGGGTAAACGTGGAGAAGAACCCCAAACAAGGCATTTTGTTCTGCATGCAACCCATAAGAAAGCTCAAGATTGCTTACTGTTAACCGGGTTTACATGGGATTGTTTTCAGGTAGAAAAGCAATTCAGCTTAAAGTCTCTGGAATAAGAATCAAAGTCATTAGTCTCACATAGCATTTACTAAAGCCTTTGTTGATAGTGAAAGCTCTGCTTAAGGCTACACTTGCACTTGTCTTACAACGGCTTGTTTTCTGGTACTTACAATTTCCTGAAAAAATTATTCCTCTGGATTAAATTTTCAATGCCTGACCTTTGCTCAGGAGCAAAATTTTGTTGTTTTGGAGAGAAACATATTGATCAAGTTTCTAGGAAAAATTAGAAAACAAACTTGTATTATCAAATTGCATTTGGATTCTTTTGCATATGATTTGATCCCAATGAAATCTGCAAGCTAAAAATACATAGTTTGCCTAATTCTCGCCCAGGACTGGAGTCAAGGTCAATTGATTTTGGACATGTTCAATGAACAGTTTCCACTGTGCTTAGAGTCATGAGAGTGCAAGTCACAACAAGTAAATATTGACAGGACTGTGAAAGCACAGAATGTGGCCAAATTCTTCTTTTGACCACACAGTTGTATCTTTCTGGGGATATTGATATTGCTGTTGCATATTTTCATAATCCACGTTTTGGAGGACTTTCAGATTTGAATTTTGTTTTAAATTGTCTGGTTATGGTGCTATGATGGATGTTTAATTTCTCTAAAGATCTGTGTAAATAGCAGAACTCATTTTGGTGGCCAACCTGAAATTTGCAGCTTCTAGTGAATAAACAAGAGAACCATAGTGTTTCACCTAGCTCTGTTGCAACAGCCACTTTGAGTCTAAAGCAGAGTCCCAAGATTTTATCAGGGGTATGAGTCTGCTACTAGTTTCTGTCATTAGCAAGTAAAAGAGAGGGAGGCACTAAACGAAGGGTGTGCACACTCCCCCTTACTTCCAAACACTGCTCTTTGGTGGGGAGAGGTTGGTTGGTCATCCCACCTCCTTGGTCCCCTGGGCTGTACCGTGTGTGTCAGGGAGTTTTTCCCCGTGCTGGACTGCCTAGCATCTCAGCCACTGCAGCAAAAGACAGGCCTATGCTCTGAAATGTCCTGTAAAAAATAAACCTGCTTACATACTTTGCAGAATCATCATCTATTATGTTGAAAGGAAAGTCAGCCTGGACACATTTAGTATGAAAACTGCCACTGATTGCAGGTTTTATTGGCACTTGCCACAGCTGGCTCCAACACAAGTTTCTGTGAGCTAGGTGTGGCCCTGAAAAACCTCCATCCCACTCATGCCTAACCTGTCCTGTCTTGCTTGCGTGAGGAAAAGAGCTCATACTTGTTGCACGAAAACCTTTCATGGGCAGGGTATCTTGACCTGCCTACAAATAGGAAGAGGATGCCTTCTCAGGCAGCACACTTTTCTGTCCTTTTATCTTGTGCTGTTGTGCTTCTTCCCTTCCTCATTGTCAGGGAGACCCTTTTCTTCTGGCAAATGCAGCTCTGACGGCGAACTGTTGTGTGGAACATCCCTGCCTTGTCAGAACATCTGGTTTTGGTGGCTTTTTGTGGGCTGGCTTGCCTGGGAGGGAGGTAACTCAAAACATCTGTGTGTGTGTGCAAGTGAAAGGAGTGCCTGGCATCTGCAGCTGGCTACCTGATGAGTGGCCATGCTGCTCGACTTTACCTTCTACCCTCCCAGGGAGCTGGGGACCTATCTAACATGCAAGTGGGGCAGGTTCCTGACTTCCTCCCGAGTGTCCCGGCCGGCTGGTGCCTGCCACTGAAAGCAGGTTGTTCCATTCCTGCTTAGTGAATGTGCAGTGTGAAATGAAACCATATAGCAAGGCTGGCTGTGTTGTGAGGAAATCCACTGATCTTGCTAGCTCTGCTCGGTGTTTAGCCTTTTATCAGAACATGAGCTCATTGCTGTTTCAGGCTAAAGACAGAGCTTTGTATGGATGCTTTGCTTTCACTCTTGAAGTTCTCTGTTTGACTTGCAGCTTGTGTCAGAAAGGGCCTGATCACAAAAAATGTTAATGCTTTTACCAGGAAAGTTAGCAGGCACTTACACATCACTCTTCCGAGGGATACAGGTGTGTAAGTAGAGAAGAGTCAAGCATCTCTCTTTGAATCAGGTTCTCAGAGCATCCATCTAGATACTAATTATCTTCTGCAGAAGATACCCAATTTCTTTTATGTCACCGAGAGCTCTAGTTGCCTGGCAATACTCAGTAGCATGCAAGCGCCTCAGAGGACTGGATGTAAACTGCAACATCGGCGCATTGTAAATGGAGGCAGGCATATTTCAAGGTTTTTACAGAGGAAAAGGTGCTCAGAAAAGTTTAAACAGACAGCTGAAATGAGTTCCTTTTATTCACATGATATTTTATTCCTTGTGATAACCAACTTCTGCCTTTATTAAATAAACTCCAACAAAACATCCCCCAGCCTTTGTCTGATGTTTTATTTTTCTGTTGGTGATCTGTGTGTCATACTCATGATTCTGGTGCTGCCAAAATTTAGACAAGGGGATGTCTGACTAGGGTACCCACAACCTTGTCAGACTATGAGGGACATGGCCTGAGGTATTAGCCTGCCTTGGTACTGGCTAGGCCATCTCGAGGGGTGTCACAAGGCTGCTAACATGTGAGCACAGGCTCACATGCTCTGTGACAGTGAGCACGGGTTGTGTGAGCTGATGGGCAGCTTACCAGCAGAGCCAAGTGGCCGGTTCTTCAAGTTGTGACCATGTCTCTTACCCCAAGGCAAGCTTGGTCTCAAAGGACCTAGGCTGGGCCTACACCCCAGGCTATCAGTATCTTTCCTGGACTGGGGAGACTTAAGAGGGGACAGAGGAGTCCAGATGCTGTTGCTAGTGTAGCAAATAAGAGAGGAGGAAAGCATTTTTACTGTTTTCTTCTTGTTTTATTGTTTCTTTAAAAAATTCTTCATTGTCAGTCCTGAAAAGAACTCCTAATGAAGCATCCAGAAGGGACCTTAACGCTGAAGGCCAGTACTTTTTCCTGGCAGAAGAGCTCCTCCAGAGGAACAGCAGTCTCTCTAACTTCTTTGCTTGACTTGTTGCTCTTCTTTGTGCACTGCTCTGGAGAGTTTGGATTCAATTTCATCACATACTGGGCAGCATTCTCATCCTCAGACCAGAGAAACCCCACCGCTAGGCCCCAGGGAACTCGGTGGCCCTCTGACAGATGACTCTTGTCATCCAGGGCACACCATCCCTGCAGAAGCCAAGTTGTCTCTGCTCTGAGCCCTGTTCTTGAGTCTCAGAGCAGAAAGATGGCACCCCTTCAGGCGGGATAGGGGATGTGAAAGAAGGGTTCACACCACCCAAAGCAATCAACACAGTAATTGTTAATTGCCGGGAGATGTAATGGGTGAGCCTGCAGGATGGCCAGGTGCAGAGGCTGGGCCTCCTAGGTAATGCTGGGGGCAGAGGCTGAGCCGATGGTAGGGTGCTGGATGGGTGCTCCTGCAGTGCCACTGCCCTGGCATCACAGAGGCGAGCCCTGACACACTGTAGTGGTGCCAGGGGAGCCATGCTGGATCCACTTTCATTGGCTCTTCTTGGTCTTTGGGTGGATCCACCTCCATGGGCTCCATACCGCCAGCCACATGAGTGATGGTCGTTGCCAGCTGATGATGTCCTGCCTCTCACGCTGTCTCCTCTTCCTCTGCAGCTCCTGCAACCATCTCTCTTCTCTGCCACTCAAAGTCAGGCAGCCACCTGCCTTGCTGATCTGGGATCTCTTGCTTCCAGGCATACTTGGCATGATGGGGCCTCAGCGAGCTGTGGGCCAGCTGCCGGGGTCCTTGTATTTATAGGGCCCAGAAAAAATGGCAATGAGGTGGCTCATGACATCAGGAGGCCGCTGTGATGGCCACGAATGTGGCCAAAGATGGATGTTCTGGGAATTCAGGCCGGTGGCCTGAAAGATCCCCTGCTGTGGGAGGAGGATGATCAGGATGGCTGAGGCATCACTCCCCTGCGCCATTCCGCTGCCCCATGGGCACAGGGACTGCCCTCCACCTCCCCTTGTGTGCCCCGGGCTCCAGCCCCCTCCTCATCCCGTGCCTGGCGTCCCCCGGATGAGATGGTGGCAACAGTGGGGGGGTCAGGGGTCCTCAGTGACACTGCCCCCCCTCACCTCAGCTCCCTGCAAGTGGCACAGCTGGTGCGATGTGAGGGGTCTGTTGGTGGGACACCAAGGTCCATGGAGCCTGGAGGTGGTCGGGTTTCTTTTCAGTCTGAGGTTCACCAGTGTTCTATTCTCTAGTTTTTAGGTCAAATCTCACTGCTTTTTATTTTTAAGAAGGAGGTGACATCTCTCCTGGGAAAGACCTTAATAGTGTGTGCATTCTTTATGCCTTGGCTTGGGAGTTGTTGTGGATTTCTAAGTAGATGCAACTACTGCCTCCTGTTGCTATGAGAGTACAGACTGTGGATCATAATTGCTGTTCACAAAATTTCCTCTGAAAAAGGCTTGATGTTTTCAGGAATGGCGTGGTCCATGCCTGCCTTGCATCATCTTCTGCACTGGGCAGTTAATGAACATCTGAGAGAATGCCGCGGTTCCTACCCTAGTACGGCCCTGATACTACTATCCATTATTGATTTTTAAGGTGGTAGCAATGAAGTTGGAACAAGAAGTCTGAGGGCAATTAAGAGAGATTTCAGGGCCTTGAGATTACTGGTTAAGGGATCAGGAGCACAAATCATGTTCTCCTCTACCCTTCCAGTTGCAGGGAATGATAAGGGAAGAAACAGGAAGAGCCAGCAGATCGGTATATGGCTCTAAGCCTGGTGTCACCAGCAGAATTTTGGGTTTTTTGATCATAGGTCAGTTTACATGGCACCAGGGCTACTATCAACAGGTGGGGTACACCTATGTGAAAGGGGGAAAAGATTTTTGCACAGGAGTTAGGAGAGCTCACTGAAAAAGCTTTAAACTGGATTTGAAGGGGGAAACAGATCAAACCAGGCTTGCTAGAGGTAAGCCTGGGGCATCGCGCCAATGTTTGAGGGATGGTCTGCTATCGAGGTTCTTTGGTCTGCCATCTCAGTGAAGGCAGGCGATGGAGAGCCATATGGCAGTAAAGACACAATAGTTATCAATATGTTAGAAGCCACAGAAGCACCTCAGAGTGGTCATGTAGGAATTAGGGCTTCTATCCACAGAAAGGTGGCAGGATCAATAGACCAACTGAATTGCATCTACACCAATGCATGCAGCATGGGCAACAACAGGAGGAGCTGCAAGCCATCATGCAGCAGGAAGACTATGATATTGTTGCCATCACGGGAACATGGTGGGATGACTCGTGCAACTGGAGTGCTGCAATGGAAGACTATATACTCTTCAGAAGGGACATGTAAGGAAGGAGAGGCGACGGGGTAGCCCTATATGTTAGGGAACATTTTGACAGTCGAATGCTTGATGATGGTGACAACAGGGTTGAGTGTTTATGGGTAAGAATCAGGGGGAAAGCCAACAAGGCAGATATCATGGTGGAAGTCTGTTATAGACCACCTAATGAGGATGAAGATACAGATGAAATATTCTATAAGCAGCTGCGAGAAGTCTCACAATCACTAGCCCTTGTCCTCTTGGGGCAATAAAAATGTTACTATACATACATTAGCAACAAAAGGAGGGCTATGGAGAATTTCCATCCTTTATTTGATGTGGGGAAAACACAGTGACAAAGGATAAGGAAAAGGCTGAGGTACTTAATGCCTTGTCTCAGTCTTTAATAGTAAGACCAGTTGTTCTCCAGGTTCCCAGCCCGCTGAGCTGGAAAACAGGAATAGGGAGCAGAATGAAGCCCCCATAATCCAAGGGGAAATGTTTAGTGACCTGCTGCATGACTTAGATGCACACAAGTCTATGGGGCTGGATGGGCTGCACCCAGGGGTACTGAGGGAGCTGGCAGAAGTGCTCACCAGGCCACTTTCCATCATTTCTCAGCAGTCCTGGCTAACCGGGGCAGTGCCAGTTGACTGGAGGTTAGCAAATGTGATGCCTGTCTACAGGAAGGGCCAGAAGAAAGATGGGGTGAACTCCAGGCCTGTCAGACTGACCTCAGTGTCAGGGAAGGTGATGGAGCAGATCATCTTGAGTGCCATCATGCGGCATGTAGAGGACAACCAGGTGATTAGGCCCAGTCGGCATGGGTTCACGAAAGACAGGTCCTGCTTGACTAACCTGATCTCCTTCTATGACAAAATGATCTGCTTAGTGGATGAGGGAAAGGCTGTGGATGTTGTCAACCTAGACTTTAGTAAAGCCTTTGACACTGTTTTCCACAGCATTCTTCTGGAGAAACAGGGTGCTCATGGCTTTGATGGGCACATGCTTTGCTGAGTTAAAAACTGGCGGGAGGGCCGAGTCCAAAGAGTGGTGGTGAATGGAGTTAAATCCAGTTGGCAGCTGGCCACAAGTGGTGTTCTCCAGGACTCAGTATTGGGGCCAGTTCTCTTTACTATTTTTATCAGTGGTCTGTACAAGGGGATTGAGTGTACCCTCGTAAGTTTGCAGTTGACACCAAGTTGCGCCAGGGTAGGTTTAGATTGGATATTGGGAAAAAAATGGATAAAACTGGGAAAACAGGCTGCCCAGGGAAGTGGTTGAGTCATCATCCCTGGAAGTATTTAAAAGCCATGTAGATGTGGTGTTAGGGACATGGTTTAGTGGTGGACTTGGCGGTGCTAGGTTAGCAGTTGGACTTGATGATCTTAAAGGCATGCCAGGGGGGTGGGGACTTCAGGATGAAGCACCAGCCATAGATTAAAGATCATAAGATTATGGTACTTTTCTAGTTTTAATCAATTACTTTCCTTGTTTATTTTCTACCTTCTAATTTATCTCCTTTTTTTATTTTAGGTGTATGTGATATAAATGTCTAATGCAATTTAGAACAATATATTTGTCACATTATTAAGGAGTGTTATCTTCATTGATCCTAGAAGTAATAAGGATAAAAAGCTAAATTTGTAGTTCAGTGGACTCTTGAAGTCTTATCTCCATGGGAATGCCGTATGTAAATCTGCAGTGTTTCATCTACGTTGTGTTTAATCCTACATTTGGACTTCAACTGTATGATAAGTGCAAAGTATCTCACCACAATAAAAGTGGAGTAGACTGCCTGGAGTTAGTGAAGGTGTGCAAGATCAGCCACAAACTAGCTAATGTCCTGTATATCCTGCTCCATCTTGTCTTGCAGCAACTTGTGTGTACCTTCAGTTAATACTTTTGCTTCTAATCACACTGTTGGATAAATTAGGATAGTTACAGTCTTAAAAAACAGGTGGTATAGTGGAGAAGGCAGCATTGTGCTGCTTTATGTGAAGTGTACCTGCTGCCTGTTGCAAACCTTCTCAGTGTTTGTCCTTTCCCCTTCCTGACAAGTTGGCTGTCCTGTCTAATAGAAGTAAATAAACACTGATTGCAAAATTCTCTAGTACATAGGCCTACTGAAGTCTCATTGCTGGATGTACACCTGGATACGGTGTCTGAGCCAGCTTCTTGATCCTTCATGCTTTTAAGCACTGCTTGGTTTGAAGTGGCCCGTGCAATCTTAATTTCTTTTGCCTCTCCTGGCACACTTTCTAGAAATGAGAACACAGAGCTCTGCTGATCCCAGGAATCATGCTCACCTCCCTTTGCTCTGCCAAAATTTTGCTGTGGCATAAGCTCATGCTTTCTCAGAATCTCCCTTCAAGGTTTGAGTCACCATCCCTGGATGTGTTTAAGAGACGATTAGATGTGGTGCTGAGGGATATGGTGTAGGGGAGGACTTTGTATACAGAGTAGGGTAGATGGTTGGACTCGATGATCCTAAGGGTCTCTTCCAATCTAGATGATTCTATGATTCTATGAATATTAGAAGCCAAATTATTCTTTATTTTAGTAGCACAAAAAATACAGTAAGGTAGACAAAAGAGTGAGTTGTCAGTCCTGCTTCCTGCCACACTTTCTTTAGCATTCTCAAGTGCTCTTTGTGTTAAGGTCAGTTTACAGAAGCTGAAGATATGGCCTTGCACCCCAAAAATGATTGTGGTAAAAGGATTTTCCAAAATACCCCTTTTTAATAGCTCTTCATTTTCTCAGAATAACCATAGGAGCTTTCTTTTTTACACACTGTCACGATTGCAACATAAAGACTTTAATGGGTGTAAATTTTCACAAGGAAGAACGCAATGTAATTTTACTGAACCTGACTCTGAACTGCCCCGTGCATTGTACAGTCATTTCTACTTTTATCATGTTGGGTGGGAAACACCCTTGTCTTAGAATAGTAGAGAGTTAAAGTCACTTAGTGTTGGTCTGAACGACTATATACATTGCAAGAGGCACTCGCAAAAACGGAGTCAGTCATCAGGTTTAGAGGGAGAGGCAAAACTTGTAATTGTTGCAATAGAGCCTGGAGCAAAGGTGTGGCTAAGTTAGCAAGTATCTACCATTCAAACAGTGATCAGCTTCCACCTTAATGTCTTGGAAAATCTCTTCATGTGTTATATAATCCCTTCTGCACACTTTTCCTGCAAATTTATCCTGGGAACAGAGTGGGTAGATGGAGTGATGTGCCCTCATCAGTTTATCTTCCGTGTGGCTGAGACCATTGCAAAACAGTAGAAGAGGTGCCTGAGATCAAACACAAGAGCCTAAGCCAGCGGTTGCAAGCACTGGGGGCAGGAATGGCTGTGGGAAATGCAGGAGCCAGGCTGGCTGTGTATAAATTGATCTGAAACCCTGGTTCTTTGCAAGGAAGTACTTTGTGTAACAGGGGAGAGGCGTAAGCCACCATCAGTCTTGCAATGCCAGCACCTTTTAGCTCAAGAGATGTAATACTGCCATGGATGAGGGGCAGAGGATCTTCCTAACAGCGAATTTATCCAAACTGGTGCCATTTGGCTGCTTCTTGGCAGTTCCCACATACAAAGTATTCAGAGAAGGACATCTAGCTAAAGGGTGTTAGCTCTCCAATTACCCTTGCCTAGTATAATGGCTCCCAGAGGCCCATTCTTTGCTGCTATAAATTAGAATAACCCTTAAGGTTGACTAATTTGTCCATGCCCTTTACTAGGGATGAGGGTGAAACGCGGGAGATGTAAAGCTGCCTTCTTCCCTCATAGCCTCAGGGCTTTCTTATCCACCTCAGCCCAGCCAGCAGTGGGGATCAGTTATAATCCCGACTTTCCGCTAACGGTAAGAGAAAGCCGCCTGTGCAGGGTGTCACAGGGGACGAACTCAATCCCTGCAGAAACGTACCGCCGTTCTCGTCTGCGGAAAGCCTGCGCAGCGAGGCATTACCCTCCGCATGCTGCTGCCTCTTCCCCTCCCGTTTGCACACGTGCTCCCTTGCACACGTGCTCACCCAGGGTGAAGGCTGGAGGGCTGTCTTGGATCGGGCACCGAAGCATCCTTCCCTTGCCGACGGGTATTGCTCGCTGGGCCCGTGTGAGCAGACAGCAGTGATGAGGCAAGTGTTTGTTTGTGTAGGGCCGCACTCCTGATGCAGCAAGACACCACGTTGCGTTCACAACCAACACATGCCAAGCAGCCCCGAGAAGGCAAGGCAAGCATTTCCAGTCCTCTGGCTACGGCAGCGCCGGGATTGCATAGCCCAAGGGGTGCTTGCATAAGAAGGAAGCATGGGTGGTTCCTTGTCTGTGGCTCAGGAATAAAAGATTTTTTTCTTTTTTATTACCTATGGACCTTCTTCAGCTTCCCAAAAGCTGCATTTTCAGCATGGAGAGGTGCTGCTAGGAGCCCAAGGAGCTAGTGATGTGCTGATCTGCATGTATAATTTAAAGGAAATGGGAAAAGACCTTGTGTGGAGAAACCTTCACCTGAAACAAACTGTTTTCATTCTGCTTTAATCTCTGCTGTTTGATTGACTCTTGCTGGTGACAAGCCTGGTGCACTGCTGCTATACCCTTGAGGCCAGGCAGCAGAGGTCATTTCCATCCTGGAAATGGTGATTTGATAAAGAGCTAGGGGTGAACATGCAAGGCAATGATATTACCCCAGCATAAAAGTTCCTTTAGAGTGGCAGCTCAGATTTAAAAGAGGTTTGAGAGGAGCCTCTGCATCCCCACCAGTAGCAGATGGAAGCTGGCATACCTGTTTTTACAGTGTAGAGCTGGGAATGGTGGTGTCTATGTGGGGTTTTCATCTAGGCACCTCACTCTCTAACCTCTGTTAAGCTGTGTTTAGATGTACCTGAAGACCCTTGGGGCTCACTGTTCCATTCTTTGCACCCTCCCAGCAGCTTGGGGAACTGGTCCCCCTGAAGAGTAACCTTGGGAGGGTGGGGAGGAGGCTGCGTTATTTTTCAGTCTCGTCAGTTCCCTGATCCTATACAGTGGAGCAAACATTTGTCCCAGCACAGCAGATGGGTGGTGCGAGAAGGGAACTAGTGGAGTAGGGAGAAGAGATTAGGTCTACTAAACCAGCAGTGCCACCAAATAAATACGCCTTGAATTGCAGCTGCTGGAAGCTAATCTGTCAGTATTTCCCATATGGATAAGTACCTTTTCAAAGAGTGACAGGGAACAGGAGTCGAGCTTAGGAATTGAGCTTTGAGAAGCAAATTTATTTCAGTTAAATCTAAAAGAAGCCAGATATTCTTTTGTTTAAGTTTATCCAGCCAAACCACTGTCAGTTGCCCCATTTCCCTTTGAATTGTCTCCTCTGAGTTCCCTGCAGTGCCTTGAGTTTACTCTGGAGGGAATGGGAGCAGAATTCAGCTATGGTGGCTCGTTTCCCTGTGGTTTTCTGAAGAAAACGAATCCGTGACATGGAGATCCCCGTGTGTTACCTGCTGACCTAGGCAGAAGGTAAGTGAAGGTGTCTAACTGCACCCAAATGCTTGCAGAGTGGCTGTCACTCGCAGACTGAAAGGGCTGGCATGATAGAGGGCAGGAAAAGACAGCCTCCCCTTTCACCGACGCAAGTGTTTATCAAGAGGCTTCTTTAGCGTTATTGCTATTACCCCAGTGTAAACTGAGCAAACAGTGAGAAGAATCAAGCCAAAGTTGGAATGAGCCTGGTTTTTCGTGCGTTCACCTTATATGAGCACTCCCACACCTTGCGCAGCTTATAATAAACATTTCTAGGTTATTTGTTACGGTCATCGCTGCAGAACACCAGTTCTTATAGTACTGCCCCCTGGTCAGACCCCAGCTTCCTCCTCTCCCCTCCCAGCCCTCCCACATACTTTATTTAGGGCCTGCAAGTGCTGCAGATGGGCAGCTATTACGAGGAACTGACTGACCAACACGAGGCTCAATTTTGTGCTCTGAGCTGTACCCCTGAAAACAAAGCTTTTCAGAGTTTCCTCTCAGCCTGTTTCCTTCTGTTTCTGTATCAGAGCAGTAAGGAAGCCCTAGCCCTCACGCTGATTTAATCAGAGCTAAAGAGCGTTCAGCTGCACTCGAACTTTTTCAACAACCTCCACAAGGTTTGGCCAGGTTTCACAGTGGGATAACAGTCTGCTCCTCTGTCTGAATGTGTGGAATTGCACAAGGGAGTGTGATGAATGAGAATGTTTTTCTTTCTCAGCATATCTTCTGAAATCCCACTGGACGATCTGTGTGACTGGCAAAGCTCTCCCATAATTCTGAGTGTTTTGGCCCATCCCAAATCTTATCTCATGATAAAGGATTAAAGAACATGCCAGTATTTCTCCACTAAAGATTTCTGAGAATCCTGTGAAGAAAGCTTCTGCTTTTTTCACTCTCACTGGCTGGGAACCAGTGGTGAATCTGGAACCCTGGAAGCGGGTTTGGCCAGTTCTCATTACCACTCCTCCTTGGCCTGCGGCTGCCACCACCTTCTCCAGGCAAGGCTGACTCCATCCAGCCCTGCCTTGGGCATCTCTGGCCTGGATTCTCTGGTGCTCCTGATTCCTGGAGAGTGCTGCAGGCACTGGGGCTGAACTGCAGAAGAAGGCAGCAGAGGTGAGACAGATCTCATGTACCTGGGCTGCATGCTGTGCAGCGTATCGTTCTAGGATATTCTTCTTGATTTTCTTTCTTAAAATGTAAAGGGAAAAAGGGAGCCTAGTGATCCCCCAAATCCCTGCCAGCAGATAGATTCTCGGGTGGTGCAGATCACCAGAATGCCATTGGACTGAATTCCAGCCAAGAGCCTGACCCCATGCTCTTCAAATGGAAGCAATACTAAAAAGCAGTGCAGAAAATAAATATCCTGTCTTTAGATGTACCAAATGATTGCCCTTTTGGAGGTGATAATGTTGTTTAATTCTTTCATTCCGTGTCCTGCCAAGGAGTTCGGTGCTGGATAATACAAATAAAAACCATCCCCACCCTGAAGGGCTGACAGCTCATGAGGCAGACATACTGCAGACTGGTTTTGATGGGGAATAAATAGGTGACCATGGTTTCATGTTTAGCACTTCTACCAGTGATGAAGAGCAGGAGAGATTCAGAAATGTGTAAGCCTGAGATAGGTTTTTTTACGAGTTGATCTTGGGAAAAAAATGCCATCCAGTGAAATTTAGGAGAGTTCAAATGGAGAAGTAGCTAAAGAGCAGTGCCTGGCAAGGGAGAGGAAGACAAACTGTTCAGGACAAAATCTTCCCACAGGAGAAAATTACCTTAGAAATTCCTTCTTAGATAAATCAGCAGTTCTTTTCCAAATAATCCCATTTAATGCACATGTACTGCAAACTGACTGTCTAATTCATTACCTGTGTAACAAAACTCACATAGTTTAACCACATTTTCTAATTTAACCAGAGTATCTGACAGCAAAGGGCCACTGAACCACTTAAGTACACTTCTTCAAAGGTCAGAGACAATTGACCAAACCTTACCTTGCTTTTCTGGCAACATGAAGCCTGTATTTCCAGCCATGCCTTAACTATAAAGAAAATCTTGGCTACAAGGATAAGGAAAGTAGCAGCACCCTTATTTTGGCTGCATAGTTATACACACACCTGCACAGGCAAACAAGGTACCTATACCATAGCAGAATTCACACACACTCATGTAATTTCAGGTTGCGATTCTCTTAGTTATTGATTATTGCTCTGTAGAGTTTTCAGGCTTGTGTCCAGATTTATAAATGCCTATATAAACCTTGCCTGCTTCCTGCACAGAAGTCAAACAGTAGGGATTTATACCTGCCCTTCACACAGTCCTGGAGGTGATGTACGTCTTCAGCTGCATGCTTTTGCCAACTTGCCTGCATGGCTATTTACACAATATTTACAACAGATGTTTTCTCAAAAAATGAATTACATTTGGTTATCTATCCAGAGATTCTCATGTGTCACAAATACATATGCTTAACCATGGTAAAGGAAGAGGGTAAGAATTACAAAGAAAGCTCTGTATTAAGAGGTTAAACACATCCACAGATACAATCAACTAACAATGTGATTACCGTGGGACTGAAGACTGAGTGTTTTGGTATTTCTAAAAGCCTTCAGGAGCATCTGTACTTATAACATGCTAATACTTTAATGCACCTTTTTATTTTAGAACTTAAAGTGTGAAGTTCTCACATACCGGTTTCCCAGGCTTGTATTCTTTATATGCCCTCATATCACGCTGGCATTCATATGAATTTACTATGAATGTAGGGTCGGGCCCTGTTTCTTGTAGGGGAAACATAAGAAGAAGCAGATATTACATGTGCAAATTTTTACTTTCATCTTTAGGTGGGTATGAATAGGTCATTAGTTAATGATGACATAAGAGCTGGCATTCATGATAAGCCCACAGTTCCTTCAGGCTTGCTGGAAGGCTGCAATCCTATTACTCAGATGCTGTAAAAGTTGTTTTTTTAATTACTTTGGAGTCAAGATAACTATTCCCTTTCTGAGCTACTATGAATTACTCATGGGTACATGTCCAAGGGAAGGATTTGGCCTCCGTGTTTTAATTAAGATCACGTTTAATTATAGGGTAAAATACAAACCTTTTTCTATGGTACCCAACAAACATCTTTCCTACTTGTCCTGTCTCCTACCTCTTTGTCATCGTCCTTCATGATTCAGGGTTCACATCACTTCCTTCACATCCCACCCTCATCCTCACAACTTGCCATCACTGATTACCTGGAGCAGGGGACCTGAGGAGAGCCAGGGGACAGGTCTGTACCACAGTTTGATGGTGTCAAAGTCAAAAAAGACTGTGAGAGGGGATCTCAGGACGGCATGCTGGCAGACAACCAAGAGGAGCGTGTCAGCTGCTGTGTTTTGTAAACTAGCAGCAATTTTGCCACTGTGGATTGCAAAAGCAGCAGTGCTGCCAATGTTTACGTGCCTCTGGCATCCTGACTAAACTAAAAGAATCTTTTAGTTACATCATAGGTATGTGCAATAGAGTTTGGTTTTTTGCTAGCTAGCAGGGAGATTTTTGGCTAGATGAAAGACACGTGGTCAAGCATGTACCTATACATCAGAATTATAGCTGGGGCTGCACCACAACCAAAAGGAGATAACCTTATTTTTTAGGCAGTGATTGGTGCAGTAATGGGGGAAGGGGGACATTGCTCTTCTTAAGTTGTAAGCCTAACCAGTAGTACTGCATTGTTTTGCACCAGGTGTTATTCTCCGATGTATAATTTGACTTTCTCTACATTGTGCTGTGCAACAGAATTTTGTATAGCAACCCTCCTTTGCTATGCTCCTGCTTGTAGCTAAAAGGAATTGAAGACATTGTAAGGAAGAATAAGAGCTGTGAGATTAAATGTGCAGTGGGTCTTTCTCTCCTGGAGTTTATCCTTCTTGGGAAAGGGCTAGTTGTCAAGAGGAACTGGATCTGAAGAATATCAAGCTAGGTCTCAGTCAGCAAGAAGTCCAGCAAAGTTTCATCATAGGAACAGGAAACCGAGAACTAGAAAGGCCACTATTTTCATGTCTAGAGTAAATGGACAGAGATCATCATTAAATTCTTCTGTTGTTTGTCATTTTCTTATTTCACCAATGATATAAGTAGATTTGCACCACCTTCTTTAAGAAGGTAAGTACTATATTCTTAGGTGATTGAGAGCCCAGTTGAACCTGTTGCTATGAAGGGTGCTAGTGCAGGTAGAAAAGATGAACACTATTCAATGGAAGTAGAAGTATGGTCTTGAGAGAGACAGGGTGGCATGGCAGTGAGTGAAGTAGCCTTGTACAATCCAGACACAATTTCCTTCCCTGCCCAGGCTTCTTCGTGACCTGCAGTGAGTTACGGAGAGCATCTGTAGCCATTCTTCCCCACCTTGTTGATTCAGCTCCCTTCTGCACAAGAGTTCAGAGAAAGCTCAGCTGTTTTGTGGAAGAGCTGCAGAAAGCTACATGGCCTGTGTTGTCCAAGGTAGCAAGCAGCAGAGATTTGGTGGCTGCTACATGAAGAGACAAACCTTTCCTGCCATGGAGAAGTTGTAGCCCTGAGAGCAGCTGAAACAAGTACAGGTACTGTGCTGCTGCTGACCCAGGTAGACCCATCCTGCTCCCAAGCCAGGACCCTGCACTGGCTCTCAATTCTTTCAGCTGTCAAAAGGTGTAAGAGGATTGCTGTGCCTCACAGACACAAAGTTGAAATCATTACAAGTGTGAGACACTGAAATATTACATGAGAAGAAAAAGAATTGTTGCTCTGTTAAGGCTAATGTGATTTTCTCCAGGTTGTCCCATTCAGTTGGATTCTAAAGGACGGGGATATGGTTTTCTTAAACTTTGTGGAATGGTGCTAGAATTCTGTTTGTTGGCTTTTATTTTCTGCGATAGTCTATAGGGCTTTTCCATAAGGAATCAAAGCATCTCTATAGATCTTGCTCACCACATCCTTCTTCTCCTTCCATTTCCTTCTCCTTCAAACTTGAAATATACACTTCACTGGAGTATTCTGATAAGTAGCAGAAAAATCCATCTGAGCTGGTACCAGTTTTATGTAATTTAGATTGCAGAGTTGCACTGGACCGTTTTCTGTGGCGGAAAAAAAGAGATGAATCATCCTGAGGTGGGCGCAATACCCTCGAAAGTAAGATCTTGGGTTCTAAAATGACAAGTTACTGCAGGCAAACTGAACCACTTAGCTCCCAGATCCTTCCCAATCATAATTTATAACAAAAGAAGGATCTTTTCTCAGGTTAATGTTTGAGCTTCTTCTCATCTTCTTTGCCACTTTTTGGAAATGACTGCAATACTAAATTAATCTTTTTGGGTATGAGTTGGGACTGCACATCAAATTTCTCTTTTGCATTCAATGAGGGCCCAGTGGTTCTAGGAAACTTCAAAAGGAATTTCATAATCTGTAAAATATTTCACATTTCTCTGTATCAATGTCTGACATTTTTTTCCAGGGTTGTACAAGCTCACACTATCAACCGAGTCTGTCTGTCTGCATCACTTTCATTCTGAAATAATAATGAAGGCTACATGGGCCTCAAAGCTTGCAAAGGCTTCCCTTCAACTGGGTTTGCACAACCTGAATTGATTCTCCTCTAGAAATCCCAAAGTGCCTTGTCCCTTTTCCCCATCGCTTACAAAGAGAATTACCCTTGGTAGTGAGGGTGGGGTCTTAGAGACCCAGCAAGAACATCGGTGACCAAAGGTTATCACTTTTGCTTTGCAAATTACTTACAGGGAAACAGAAAGGATGCAGAATCTGGAGAGATGTTTGCAGCTGAAATTCCTACTTTTGCTCTGCTGTAGCTGAGCTTCGAATCTTCTTGTAAAATACTGAATGTTCGCTTAGGAAGCCTTGAACACTGCTGTTTGTAATGTAACATCCCAGAACTTCAATAGCTGACTGGAAAATTGCTGAAATCCCCAAATGTGCAACTTTACTTACAAACCACTGCTGTTGCTGTGACAGTGGTGCAGTCGTACTTTTTTTCATCTTTCCTTTCTACTTATCCAGCTTAGCTATAGATCTAGTAAACACATATTCCCACAAAGGAGGGAAAAGAGGTGTCTTCCCTTCTAAAGCTGTCTCTGATCCTGAGATGGGACAGAGGTGGTGTCTGTGCTGATCCTCTGTATTGTACATCCGTGCTCCATCAGGGCACTTTCAGGCCTTGCTGCTTACATGAGACGTATAGCAGTCTGTTCACAACAGCAATCTGGTGTGTGTATACTCAGCCCTTCTGTTTGGGTTAAACTCTTATGTTCACCCCAGCAAAATGCTGTATCTGTTCCCGTGTTTGTCCCTGTTGTTCCTGGTGCCTTCCTGCTCAGCATATATAACTATTACATTTTCTGTGCAGAAACAGACCTTCTTGAAGCGCTGATGACTAAAAGGACTGCCAGAAGGATCAGCTAGCAGTGGTTCAGAGTTGAGCAGAAATGAGTGTTTGACTCAGAAATTGTTATTTTGTGACCAGGCATCATCTGCTGACACATAACAGCAGATTTGCTCTTTGTTCATTGTCTCCGCAAAAATACAGCAGTTCCTGGTACTCATGTGGAAATGACCAAATCGCAGCAGTGCCCTGGACTATGGTCTCCTTGTCTTGGGTAACATGCACATCCGTGCCCGGGAGAGATACTACCAAGCTAAGAAAAAGAAATTACATAGCTGGGAAGTAAACCATCAGCAGAGATTTCTTCCTAGTGATAAGCAGTTAATTGCTGGCTTATATCCTAAAATGAAAGGTTGAAGAACACATTTTGTATGCTAGTAACTATTTTTTACTGATGAGCTTTTTTTTTTTCATTCCTGCAATTTCTTTAACCCCAGGAATAGCTTGTGACTATGAATTCTCCGTGTTGATAACATGTTGATGGGAGAGAGATTTCTCTTTATGATTTGAAATTCTGCAATGAGGACAGAAGGAAAGAATGAAAGTATTCTCAAAAGACAACTAATTCTTTATGCAGATTGTATCAGAAACTTCTTGAAACCCTTTTGTCTTCTATGAAATCAGAACATGAAAGAAGCCAGGAAGGTATGAAGGGCTGATCCCAAAGAGGACCTATGCACATAATGTGGCATATAACTGAAATATAGGTGCCTGAGTACAAAGCTGCATACCTGAAAGTGCCCACATCATCTTGTGTGTCAGAAATTTTTTACTTCAATATTTCTTAACCAGCTGAAGCTGTGTGTCTGCTCATGCCCAGAAACGACTCAGTCCTGAGAAAGCTGGGCAGAGTGACACCTATCCCATCTTTAAACCAGCAACTATGCACTCAGTGCTTATTTTCCCAGAGGTCTATGCTCTAAGTATTGTCATGGCACATGTGGCATGTAGGATCCAAACACAATAGAGTGGAAACATTACTTTTCCTTTAAGACTTGGCAGGGGAAGATGGCAGGGGCAGATGCCTTCTGTACAATAGCCTACTGGTTCAATAGCCTTCCCTTCATTCACAAGGCTCTGCCAAAGTGGCTCGAGTCCACATCTTCCTCAACGGTACCCAAACTACCAAGTTAAAAGCCAATCTGGGTAGAAAGAGAGAGCAAGCTTAGTTGTGCCATGTCCTAAATTACAGCAGTTGAGACAGGGAGTCCCAGGATCCCCACACACACTGGTTTCTCCTTATGGCAGCTTCTGTGGCAACTGGTGCTGTCGTTCTTGATCACCCACTGTATCCCTGCTCCGTGGCAAGTCACGTATTGGTTCAAGGTGGCATGGAGAGCTGTACTGATGTGCTTTCAACAGCCTGGGATCCCTGACCTAGAGCTTGATTCTTCCTTCATACCAGCCATTCTTTCTTCAGGGTAATGCAATCAAAACAGTTCAAATCAGCGGGAATTTTAGTTTGCCAAATGTCTTAAGGGTACTGCAGTTGCCAACCAAACAAGAAAGCAGTGAACCATCAGAATTCAAATCATGTGTATGTAAATATGACCCTATATGCTTTTCTTTCTGCAGCCGTTTTCTTACGTTTTCCTGAAAGCAAAGTAATTAATAGCATGGGTGGCATGTGTTTGTTGCTACATGGTTATAGAAAAGGTGCCAGAGCCTTGTAATAAATTATTTCTCTGAAACATTAAATATCCGGACAACTAACTGTCAAGGATTTTCCATGCACAGATGGGAGCTGCAGAAGAGCAGATCTGTGGGGTCTGAATCTCATGCAGCACAAAAGGAGCTCTTTCATGTTACATGAAAATACCCTGCAGTGTTTGAAATTAATTCCTTTGGATCAGGGGGAATCAATTTTGGTCAAATTGCCTTCAATCAAATGACTAATGGTTTTGTTAAAAATCTCATTGTCAGTCTTGAAGAGAGATGTTGATCTGGATAAGCTGTGCTGAGCTTCCCTTCACTCCCTCACCACTCATGGCTTGAGAAAACTCCTCAGAAAAATATCCCATGCAGCATATTATGATGTTATCATATGTTAGCACATCTCATTCACAGTGCTATCCAATCTGATTTTGAATTGCACGTAAATCTTCCAACTAAATATAATCCAGATTTCATATTGTTTTATTATTTTCTTCCTCTATACCTGTTCCCAGAGTGTGTTCAATAAGACCATATAATTCCTTCCTCTATCATGAATATGCATTACATTCAGGTTTTCGTTTTGGGATCTGGGATGGGCAAAGCTGGTGGGGTTTCTTTCCTGTGAAATCCAGTTGATCGTGGGAGTTGTGGTTTCTTAATTTTCTAAAATTCAATATCGGGCCAATTCCACTTCCCTTTATCTGATCAGATTTTGGTGTGGCATTAGATTAAAAAAATGCCATTGTGGAGCGTAGCATCTGAGGTTTAAAGACAGAATTACTTCTGTTCGATTGTGATGAACGTTATTTGCCCTTTGTGTGCAGGTCTTCTGTTAGATCCAGCAGGTTTTGCCTTGGATAATAAGGAAGGGATTATGTGAGAGATAAGTTGATTATTCAATAATTCCCCAGGAAAAAATTCTGAAGCAAATTCAGGTGATAAACACCATCTGTGTGGGGAAGAACAGTCTGTGAATGGATATGCTAAATCTCTTATATGTGTGTGTGCAATATGTTCTCTATATCCCAAGTTGAGGTAGTCAGGTCTACCGCCTAAGTCAGAAGTCTTCTGCCCCCAGCCGACCCCCAAGCAACAGAGCACTTGACCCTATCATGGACATCCAGTCCTTTATTTCCAGATGTTTCTTTGGGTTAAGCAGAGAAAAAGTAGTAAGTTTTGAGCATCGCTGAATACTGTCCTCACAGCTGGTGAGGTCCAGTCTTTACTTGTTTGCTAGCGCAGCTCACTTGAGGATTTCTTCTCCAGGTGTTCTTTGAGTCATTCTAGTGATTTGCTTTTGCTTGTTTGTCTGCATAGCTTATCACATCTCTATGTCATTTTTTTTTTCTTCTTCTTCGCTTTTTTTTCTAAATATACATATCCAATGGGAACCTGGTGCAAGGCTTTGGCTACACATCATTTCTTCATATGAGCAACGATATCAACTGCCAGAAGATGCTCCAGATTTAGTTTTCCAATATGTTCTGATGTCCACTGGTGGTTTCTATGTTTCATTGCTGGGCTGTCATGTGGAAACTCTCTGCTGCTTTGTTCCTTGGGAAATTTAGTTGTTGATGACCTCCAAATTCTGCCTGCGATGGTTAGCAAAGCCAAACTATGTGATCTGGGGATTACACTAGGCCTGGTGCTTTGAAGAGCTCCATGAAGTGGTAGCTGTCCTGACTGCAGTGCAGCATAGCACATTTTAGCCCACCAACCTGCTATGTTAGCCTTCACAGGACACGATAAGCTCTGCTGCTGCACAGTGCACAACACACACACACACAGAGAAATTTAAGAAAGACTGGTTTATTCTCATGTAAAGTAGCTATAACAGATGCAGAGGATGACGTAGTAAGACTTGAAGCATTGGAACTGACTGTACAAGAAGCAAACAATGGAGAATCAGGCTCTTGATCCTTCATGCAATACATTGTTGAGCCCAGAGTTAGTACCACAATCCACTTTATACTGCATGTGTGGTTTTAGTGTATGAAACTCTTACTACTCTTTTAAATCTGCTTTCTCCAAGGTAGCATTAGAATAGGAACCACAGGATGTTTAGATGCATGTTTGGAGATTTTTTTCCAAATGTTAGGGAATTTGACATAAATTTTCTTTAAATTTTTATTGTCTTTCTGCCTTTAATTGAAGTAGGCAATGTTTCCACATGGCTGTGAAACCAATCCAGACTTCCTAGTAACACAGAGAAAGGGAAAGATTTGGAAACTGAAATGTGATGAGTTTTTTTATCAATGTGGCAAACTCTTTTTGAACTGATATATTTTGATTTACCTCATCAAAGGTTTAAAAAGCATAGTGATAACAACCTCATCACATAGACATTTTTAAGATTAATCTTAAAACTTTCTGCATTATCTCCACACTTCAGTTCACCAAGCTTTCTGCATCTGAACATTTTAGAGATGCTTCAAATAATTTTCAAGGGTATTACTTAAAATTCAGAGCATGCCACAACGGAGGCTAGCTTTTCTGCAATGGTTTTGAAGTGACCAAGTAACCTACTGACTTACATTATAGTATACAGTTCATGACATACTGTCCTCATGAATTACTGAAATTGCTCTTTTCAGTCATGCCCAAGGCTCTCCTCCTGCCTACCCTCACATCCCTTTCTACACCCCTCACCAAGAGCTGTTTTTATCACCCTGATTCGTGTAAGACACCATCTAACCAATGCTTTTCCAGCATTTGGGCAGTGGTGGTTTCTCTTGTCTAAGCTCATACATGCCCTTTGAGACAGTCGGAATCCTAAGAGCCTTCTGACAAGGGTAAGAGTGAAGTATGCTGGGCTCATCATTTGCTACACTAACACCTCCTTCCTACCCTTTTCCTGTTACTGTTTGCTGGTGTTTTGTGTACTTTGAATTGTAAGATTTTGAAGGAAGAAGGCAGGTTCTTACTGTGTGTTCATCTGGAGTTTACCAGGGTGGGGCTGTGGTGTTAGTGGTTTTCGTGATAGTGAGCGGCTTGGTGTTTGAGGGCATTTTAAAGGACATAGCTAGGTGTTTCAGGGCATTTTAGAGGATGTGGTGGACACAGGGGCTGCACTAAATTCCCGCATAACAGAGGACTGGAGAAGCAGGGGCCATTGAAATACTTTCTCCTTCTTCTCAATACCCATCTTAGCTCAGTTCTTAATAAATGAGTTAGACTGGGGGTAAGGGTCCACAGCCCCTATCTGTAGTGCTTTTGAAAAAAGGGGTAGCTTTTTTGCCTTGATGAATATCCAAGCCAAGATGAATGAACATGCTGAATCTTTTCTTTGGGATGGTCCAGGTTTTCCCAGGCCAAACTGGGCTGTGTGGTCACCCAGTCTAAAGCAAATAAAGATCCTCCTGAACAGATGATGTTTAATTATGTTGAAATGTAGTATATTGTGTTTAATATAAATGTCTAACAAATGGAAGAACTGATAACATTGCACTCAAATGCCTTTTTTTTTCCTTTTTTTTTTTTCTGAAAATGGCTGTGTGTGTAATGGCGAGAGCAGAGAGAACAGTTGTCTTGGAGAAAGGTGTATTCCCTTCAGCATTCTTCTGGCTTGGTCTATAGGCATTTTGTTGGATCCAGTGTCTGTGCCTGTCTGCTGACTCAGCATGCTGCTCATGACAGGCATGCCATTCTCAATTAGAATGTCTTAATGAAATTAATAGCACTGATATAGCTGCATAGTAGTGCCATTCTAAAGTGCAACCTGTGAGTCCTTTCTGAGCAACAGAAACAGGAGAACGGCAGGTTTGGATCTAACTACAAAAACAGTTGGGAAGATAACTAGAAGGATGCTCTATGCAGACATGAAGAAACCAGCATGTGAAGTTTTCTGGGGATGTGTATGGGGAAGGATATTTGGGCAGATACTACAGAAGCAGAGAACATCCCTAGCTGTTGGCCACAAGATGTTTTGAGGAATAGTGAGAGGAGGTGGTGTTGCCCTCAGAAGTTGCCTCTGAGTCTTCACAGCAATGGTCACTCAGGCTCTGGACTCAAGTAGTTACCACCTCCCTCTGATTGGAAGAGGACTGTAGCTCTAGGTAAGAGGAAATTAAAAAGGCAGTGGTTGAGACTTGAGGCTTTTCACTGGTGTCTGAAGGCTTATACTGGTGTATTGGTGATAAACCTGAACCTATTGCCAAACTCATGCTCAGAAATCCTGTGGGATCTTTCTTGACCCTACCAAGAGACTCCCATCTCCTGTGTTTCCTCTGACTACCGGGCATGTTGTAAGCATTCGACTTTCACTCTCAGCTGTCATATACGATACAGGTTGTGTTAGTGTGTGGACCTATCTCTGTTATGTAGCAGAAGATTCAGGCCAGTCTTAGAACTTGGATGAGGACTTTCCATCTAGACCTTGCAGTTCACAAGAAGAGGCTGGCAACATTAACTCAGTTTGACAAAGGAGAGGCCAAATTGGAGCACGACAGTATAATTTGCTAAGGGTTAGCAGCAGTGCAGGGGCAGAGCCCTGGTCTCCTCCCGCTCATGTCCCACTCTGCAGAACTCTTCTTCTCCATTATAACTCGGAAGCAAATGAGAGAGACACTGGTGGAGGCAGAATGGCTGAAGAAGCAACGTTGGTGTTGCAAAGAGGATTGCGCTTTTCTCTCTCCTGTCCACTTTGTGGGGAGTGGAGAGCCCAGCCACGCTCCGTGCCGTAGCTCAGGCCTTGACACCCCATTTGGATGGATTGGGAATGAAGTTTAGCACGCTGGCATCATTTCCCAGCGGAAACCCTGAGCTCTGCACTTCCTGAGCACAGTGCGGATGCTTCGGGCACACGCTGGAGGTGAGCTGCCACCAGCCAGGGGAGGGGTTCAGATGGCTCAGGCCACTTAACCCAGGGCTCAAAACCATGCTTCAAGGAAGAGTGTGGGCAAGTGACTCAGAAGAGTGAAAGGGAAAGATGGGAATTTGAATGCACAGAATTCACGGAGTTCACTCCATCGTCCTCACTTCCCCCCATACATCAGCCGTGCACGTTCTCTTAAAGGGAGGAGGCCTGTGGACACCTTGGAGGGCGTTTGCAAACACCATCCTCCCCTCCCCCCCGGCCTTTCTTTTTATTGCCTCACTTCTACCTGTAATGAAAAAAGGTCCCTGCTGTGGTCAGACTTTGTGTTGTTTGATTTAAGCACAGATCACAGCGATGAGGGCTTACCAAAGGCCTTTTGTGTGTGTTTAACACTAGAGCTGCCAGGGTAAAGAGAAAACTCAACAGACTAAGCAAGGTGGTCTAAATACTAATAAAGTCTAAGGGTGATTGGAAGGAGTGGAAATGGGAAAGCCCGCAATCCAGGTAATTAAGCTGTAAAGCCCACAGGGGAAGGGCTGTCACCAAGTCATCTGATGTGGGATGAAGAGCAAAGCACGGTGTGATTCTTTGTCTCTTAATCCCCTCCTCCGCTCCCCAGCATGTTCTTATTTCCCTATAAAGTCTTTATATGGAAGGTGGAAAAAAAATGATTAAAAAAAATCCTGAAGGATAAATCTTGTAATTCAGAGCACTGAACAGCTGGTAGTTTAAAGCACAGAACGGCAGTTTAGTGATTAATTTACCTCTTTAAAATGCTGAACAATACAATGCAATAAAATATAAAATTTTATTTTGTATGGCCTCCTTCAAACCGACTGTATCCTGGAGCTCTTTCTAAAGTTAAAGTGCAGCTACAGAGTTAAATAATCGGTAATAGCAGAAGGGAGAGGTATAAAGAGAGATGTGCAAGCAATAAAAAGATCAGCTCTTCAGGAACCCCCCCTCCAGCCCGTTTAATTTTGCTGAAAGAAAGTAGCCTTTGTGATGATTTTTACATATTGATGGATTTTCGCCTCACACGCCCTTTCCCTCTCCTTCCATCTTACACGAGCATCTCTGTGCTGCTTCTCCTGCTGCCGTCCACGCTCCCCGGCGGCATCAGCGTGCAGCCGATACGGCTACAGGCTATTTTACACTGGAGAGCTGCCAGTTCTCCCCTCTGCCTCTCCTTCCCCTCCCCACCCCAACCTTGTGATTAAACGTTACCTTCGGCGGATGGTTGCCCTGGTACCACCACCAAAGGGGATGCTGCCCTTTTGTCCTGTTGCCCCAGACAGAGAATTCCGGCAACCTGCTGTATATTTGCATCTGCCGTTTGTGACCTCTCTGGAGACACCGAGGAATGAAGTTCGGTCCTCTCACATAGATAGCTGTGACTGACGTGCCAGTGAAAAAGAGAGTGCGTGTGTGTGTGTGTGTGTGTGTGTACAGAGGGGAGAGATAAGAAAGGTGGAGGAGAAATCAGGCGGATAATGATTTTGGTTATGGGGAGAATTGCATTAGCGTGAGGCATAGATGGGCAAATTCATCCCTGGCGTAACATTGCCGAGCTCCCGGAGACAACATTGGGGATTCATTTTTACCTGCAAAAATAAGGAGCCAGTCTCCCCTCATTTGTCAAGCGCAGCACAGAGCAAAGACATGAAGAGCCCGTCTGGGGTGGGGGCAGTGGGTTCTGCATGTTTTGGGAACCCTTGGCGTCGGCAGCGTTGGGATGTCCTGAAGTAATGCTCTGCCTGTCCGTGTTGTTCTTCCACTGGGTAATAATAAGGGAGTTAGTTAGACAGATGCTAAACCCGCTCTTACTGCATTTAGCATTTCAGAATAATGAATAGATTTGCAAATGATGTTTCAAGGCTGCTTCTTTTTCAAACAATGGCATCGCTAATGTTCCCAGCTCCTTTGACTTTGCAATTGTCTTCTTCAAAGAGTAAAATGTTACAATTAGCTTTCTGGGGAGGGCAGAGGGGAAATGTCCTTTTAAAGTCATTTCAAGAAGTGAACGCGCTGGTAAACTATTCGCCTAAACCCCCTGTTGAGTTGCACCATGCCGGTGACACTGCTCTGAATTTACACCCCAGTGACTTGTGAGCTTCTCATGGCTTCCATGAGACACCTGGCTTCCATGGATTGATTTCTTTCCTGGTGGGCTTTTACCCCAGGGGCGAGGAGCTCAGACGCTGGCCCTTGAGACAACGGAGCGGCATGGCACCCAGCGTGGAATTTGCCTGAACTCTCGAGTATTCGGCCTCAAAATCATGACGAATCTCGTCCTGGGGATTTTGAAGGTCACCCTCCCTAGAGCGAATCCAGCAGTGGAAAAGGCACCTTGTGCTTCTCAGAAAACCCGAGCGGCGCTCGCCTCTTCCCCGCTCGCTCTCTCCGCTCACCGATCTTTAATATGGATCTAACGCTGACTACATCGGCAGGGCCGCCAAACCGCATTAAGGCACCGCAAGGAGACTCGCCGCCCCTTCAAGCATGATAAACTCTTGATTGCTTCCCCCAAGCTCTAATGAGCCCGCGTGGGCTGGGCGTGATGGAGAGCTGCCGGAGCCGGGGCGGCCCGCAGCCCAGGCGTGCGGTGAAGAGGGGGATGCTCCTCCTCCTCCTGCGGGGGGGGAGGAAGGGGGAAGAGAAGCAACCAGATCGAAACCCTCCCTCACCCCGGGCTCGCTTGCTTTTCCATTCGCGTCCCAAAACCCTCGTAAATTGGCCCCCAAAAGGAGCCCTCCCGCTCCCGCACTGCCAGGCGGCGCAGAGCATCCCTGCCCCCTTCCTTCTTAGGGGACACACATCCCCTATCGTCCCCCTCCGTCCCCCCCCGTCCCCCCACCGGCGACACTCCGGGGCTGTGCGGAGGGGAGAAGCGATGCTTTATCGCGCCTCTGCGTGAGCCAGACTGAAAGGTTGCGGCAAAGGTGGGACGTTTTAATGATTGGTTGGCACAAGGCAGTGCTTATCTCTTTAAGAAATGGAAATGAGGTCTAATTAGCATATACTGGTTGCAATTAGCATATAAGTCCCGTTCGGGGACTTGGAGGAAGGAAAAGGACCAGGCAGCAACTTAATGGGATTTTATTAGACGAAATTAGCCACCGCTGAACAGTCATAAAAATATCTAAATTATTAGTAGCTCTGCAATTTATTGTGAGTGCTTCCCGGACATGCTAATATCTATTGGGTCTGCGTCGTGCCTGCTAATCACAAAAACAAACTGTGAGACAAGTATAATCTATCTGCTGTACATTGTTATGCCATTGTAGGCGCAATATGACAGCTTTATACGGATATATATGCGCGTGTGTGTGGCTTGGTTTGAGGGGTACGTTTCTGCTAATGCCTTATGAGTTATGTAAATGGAATACGTTCGAGCAAAATGACAAACTGGTCTCTAGAGAAACAATCTCACCTATAATATGGACGAGGGGGGGGGGGGAGAAGAGGAGGTTGAAGCATACGGCTTTTGTTGAGTCAGAATGAAATGCAAAACCCCTATAGTCATGGCAATCACATGCATTCAGAGGCCAGAAGAAAAGCCCTTCTGTATAAGACAGTGATCTCTAGGGACAAAAAGGATATAAAAAAACCACTCAAATATATGTATTTTTTAAACATCCATGCTTTCCTTCATCCTCACACAGGTTAGATGCTCTTTTTAATGAGAAAGAACTATGATGTCCACTTTAGGTGGAATCCGGTTATTGTCTCTTTTTCCAAATGTGATCAGCTGGGGGAGGATGCTGTGAAAGTGAGATGGTAAAGAATCAGCATTTTTAATTTATAGTGAGAGGTCAGGCAGACTGACCTAAGACAGACTCTGATGGGAAGTTTGCTATGAAGATGGGGAAAAAAAATCCCTATGATAAAAATAATTATACTGTTCTATCCAAGCTCCTTCCTCAGTGTTTGAAGAAATAAGTCGTTCCTGCAAGCCTTTTCTATTGAACGTGTGCCAACGTAGGACTTCTGGGCTGGGTCCAGTAGAAACTTAGCTAACTGGTAGGTGTGGATGCTGTGGCGCTGGGAGTGGGATGACGCCAAGGATTATCCTCCTTGTCTTTTTTATGAAACCAAGTGGGATTATCCCATTGCCAGGACCGGCATGAGCTCTTGACACCTGATCATGGCTGTTTTCACTACCAGAAGGACCAAAAGACATCCCAGAGGAATGCTGTAATGCACCCTTAAGGCGTCTGACTCCTTGTGTTAATTTGTAAGTGGTGCATTTTGTCATATTATATATGCAAGTAACTCCATAAAAAAGGTCAGGTTTGTCTTAGGTTGGCAAAAGATTTGTAGAGGCTGATTTAACACAAGTTAATAAGGTTAAAAAAAAAAACCAAAAAACAGATTAAAATAATCTTAAATTGCTAGTGTAGCCCACCCAGCCTCCCATTTTGGAGTAGGATTGGGAACAACTTCTGCATTTCATCTGTTTGATATGTTCAGAGCATGGTGAGTGTCTCTGAAATGTTGACTGTGGTGCCTGATGAGGAGCCCAATTTACATATTCTCAATTTAATCTAAAGTAGGTGCTAATTGATTACTGCTGAATGTCAGCACGCTCTGATTATCTGTTCAAGATGCTCTGGAAAAGAAAAAAACCTACAACCTGCAAAGGGGGGTGGGAGGATGGGGGCGGTTGATTTCAGTATGCCACGGAAAGACTGTTTACTTTTACCTGATATTATATAAAGGTTTTAATTATCCAGGCCTGGGGCTGTTGAGTGACTGCAGCTTTGTCATGTCCTTCCAAGGCAAGTCAGACAGATACAGGATTGTCCTTGCTTTCTGTCCTGGATGATTTTTCTCAAACTAGACATCTCTTCTACAGTTGTTTTTTTCTCATCTCCTCCTAACCCTGTCCTTAACAGCTTCAGGCTTCAACCCTGAATTTCCTTTCCCTGACTTTGAAGGCATAGTATGAGGTCAAAGAAGGAAGGTCAGGCTTACATTTAATATACTGTGCTGGATTTCAAGAGACGGGCCGTGAATCTCAGCAGTGATAGTGATATAACCTCTGAATTTGGGACGGGGAGGAAAGCAGTCTGTAGCTGATCCTAGCTCTGCATGCAACTTGGGCCAAAGCCCCTATCTTCTTTAAATCTCAGATTCCTTTCTCATGACTTGACTGCCTCTTCTTTGTAGGCAGCAAGAACCATCATTCATTACGCTGTTTTACAGGGCTTTTCATAAGGAGGCCTTCACACATAGGCTCATGTAATACTAATCAGATGTTTCCAGTGAGGTGTGTTGCTTGTACCTCATGCATTTTTTTGGGACTCTTCTTTTGCTGAGTCCTGAGCTTTTTAGAATTGGCTTGTTTGGTTTTGGTGAGCTTTCTTATCTGGGCACTGAGCCCAGCTTTAATTTGTTTACATACTTTGTAGCATGCCAGATTCTGTACCTGGAGGTAGGTATCTATCTATTGTATGGATCTATCCATTATATAAATAAATACCTACACTCTGCATGAGGAATAAGTCACGGCAAACAAAAACTTTGAAAAGCTGAGCTAGATGTAGTGAGGAAATTCTCTCTTACATTTCTTTTTTTCTTTACTTTTTGTGGCTGGCTACAATTAAGTAGTAAATTGGTGCTACTTTGGATCACGATAGGATTAATCAACAACACTCCAGCAAGGCCATTTTTTCCTGGCTCAGTCTTGGTATGTGGGGCTATTTCCCCAGTAGAAGTACCTTCCAGTTTAAATCCTGTCATGCAGAAAGCTTTTTCTTCATGTATGCTCTCCCCCTGTGGTTTCCACGGGAGCTCTGCCCTCCAGCTTTTCCAATTCAGCATTCACGGTATGAACTTGTGTGTTTGGGAAGCTGCCAGGGGATGGGGAGCTGAGGCAGCAGCCAGTGCCGTGTGGAAGTGTTGTGTTTTTTATTTCTTTTGAGCAGTTAATCTCCATTAGATTGCCCAGGTCCTGTTATGCATCTCTGCTACGGATAAAGGACTGTGTAGGAAATGCTGTCATTAAGAAATTTCACTTTCTGTTAGTGCTGG